>NCQV01058485.1:1017-11239 GCA_002740545.1 Lophocereus schottii | reverse complement strand
CAGCCATTCCTTTGCTAGTCAAGATATATCGGACATGAATAAGCCCATACAGCATTTCTGCTGCCGATTCAATTAATTCATTCTGTTCCTCTATAAACATCTCATCTAAAACAACATTGAAAAGAATACTCATAAGCATCACCTCAAACCAAGCTAATAACGAGAGCTTAAAGCAACATCCCCATTGGGAGGTGAAGCCAATTGCAAGGCTATTTGCAAAGAAGAAAAGCCTTCCATAGCTATTATAAATCTTACATGCTGGCACAATCTGTTAGTATAATATAAATGAAATCTTCATTAACATGTGCAGGTAAGCAAAACTATCAAGAAAGGAGCATTAGGTACGAAACAATAATAAAAGGAGTTTCATAGATAAAATACCCAGAAAAATACCAAAAACGACAAAGCTTACCATGAGATGATTCGACATCTAAAATGAGGTCAAGGGCATAATCATAATGTGGAACTTGACTGCTCAAACCACAAAGGTTAAAGTCATCTTGGATGTAGTCATCATCAACCTCACAGAAAAATTCATTCCCTCTCAAATTGCAGAACCATGAGATCCATGATGTATCCTCCCCATCAGAACCACTAACATCTGACTCTTCAGTGTCAGTTTCAGACTCCTCTACAATGAAGAAAGCACAAATTATAAGCACCTATACTTTTCGGTAACCCAGTCTCAATATCCATGAAAAGAATTTTGAAATTTTTATTTTTTTGGGTGATAAGGAAGAAGTCACATCTATTACAAGAAATAAAATTTAATTCATTCAGCTCATCACATTCACCAAGCATAGTTTCAATACAAGGACAAGTGAAACGAAGAAGAGCCACTTAATAACCTCATATGTGCTAAAGAACTGGAAGTTTCACTTGCATAGCCAATAAATGAACAGACAGAGGGTGATTTTCCATTGCAGCCTAGATTTGACAGGCATTAACCAACTACTCAACAATTACAAGTCAAGAGGGGGTTAACGCAGTTTGCTTTAGACCATTGTAAAAGCAAAGGTGGAAGATCATCCAAGTCACCTTTTAGTACACTATGACTAATTTGTATAGACCAGACTCCCGGCTCAACTTAGATAAATGAAAAGACCAGGACTAAGTAGTAGTGATGATAATCACATTGGTATTTTCATTAAGATAGTATATCAATCCAAATCCATATGCCAATATTCTTGCCTGGACAGCATGTGAGGGTAGGGTCCAATATAGCATCCTTACCCCCAAATTGCAGGAGGTTGGTCCCATTAGACCCCTAAATTTTATTAAATTTTGAGTGCCTACTACTCCAAGGAGGAAGCAAATAACAGTTTAAAGGGACACCAAAATACATGCTAAATTTTCCGACAAAATCAATTCGGTCATTGAACTTTTACCCTTTTCAACCATTTCAAAGCCATTTTCATTTCATCCATTACAAAAATAGATACTCCCCTGGTGTGTAGCATTGAGCCATCCAAATACATTGGTCTAAGCTCAGTCCAGCTCAACAAATTTGGTTCCATTTTTCTAATTACACGACAAAATACTATTCAGACGAACAGCACAGCATGTATTCCTCGAAAAATGAAAGCAAAAAATAAACGCAGCAATCATAACAGTGATTAAACACAAAAAGGTGGGAATCTCAAACTGAGCATGCCTCAAAAGTCAAAACAATTGTTCAGCAAATAAGAGAATATGAAATGCACGACCTCCTTGCATTTACAAATTGCCAACGTAGCACACTGGGATAATGTTTATCACTTCGCTACATTGAATGGTACGATACTGTGGTAATTGCAGGGCACTTCTAAGATCAACATTTAGAACACGAAGCAGCAACTAGACAAATAAGGGGATACTGCATCAGGGCCAGACTATACATGACTACTTCGCACTGAGCTAACTCCTGTAGGAGGACTAACACAAACGAAGCAAAATCATTTTGCGTCATGTAGATGCTTTGACTAAATCAGACTTTTGATCGTATTCAACATACCAAGACCAGCAGCACCAATGTGGATTTGCGATTTAGGGGCTTGGAGCACATCCAACAAAATTTACCAGCAGGATCAACACTTTGGACATCAGAATATGATTCTAAGGAAGGGGTGAAGAGATGCGTGCTCATCCATAAGTATCTCCGTAAAGCATGAAGGTAAAAGAAGTTGAATGCTTGACTTCTTTTGAGCAAAACAGAAGGTACAACAAAGCACAAAATGAATCTTCTCCCCAATGAAAGAGCGGAGAAAAGGTTCATCTTTTTCTCCCCGAATCACAATAACCCGCAAGTTCAAACCAATACATAGAGGTAACACAAATGATCACGTCACGGTACCCAATTAGAAACACCATGGTATTCTTTTTGCAAGGCAAGGAAATCTTGAAAACAGAAGAGGCAACAAAAAGAGGGAGCCGAAAAAAATGGGAGAATGCAATGCTAGATGCCGGAATTCAGAAGCATGGAAAGACAAGGCAACAAGGGGAAAGCAGAATAGACAAACCTCGAGAGCAGTGGCTGGGGTGGTCGGACGGCGTCTTTGCAGACAACCTAGAATCCTTGTCCTTAGGGTTAGGGCTAGGGTTAGGGTTAGTGATTACTCTGGAGGGTCGGTCTCCATGGTCATGCTGCATCTGCTCTACACCTTGGCTTATTCTTCTCCGATCAGCCTCCGATGACTTGGAGGAGCCGCCGCCTCTCTCCCTCTGCATAATTACCACCCAAATGCCAGATTTAGGGTTTCAGGCAATGGGATTCATTTTCTTTTTGAGAGGATCAGGGATCGGCCTTCAAAATCAAAACTGCTAAGACTTTCCGATTGGGATTCATAAACAAGCGAAAGGGTTTCCGATGAGATTTGAGGGAGGAAAGGCTCGAAATAATTTGGAAATGCGATGATAATTTGATGATTATAATACAATGACGACGATGTTTGATGAGTAGAGATTGAATCCCTCTTTTGGCTCTTTGCCTGACTCACTCTGCCGATACCACTCTCTCTCCTGCCGGGGTGGGCTGGCGTGGGATGGGCTGGGTGTCTTTATTTATTGTAGTATGTGTCCTTTCCCATTTCGGAACTTCTAAGAATATACTGTGTATGTGATTAAGACGCTCCGAACCTCTGACCGGTGTGGATTCCTTCCACCGACTCTTTTCTTTTCTTTTCTTTTTTTTTTCCCTTAAAAAATCGAGAGCTTAAAAGTCATTACAACAAATGTCATGCCTGGTAAGTAGTTTTTTTGAAAAGTTCTTTAAATCAAAGATAAGTCGTGTTCGGTAACAGTTTTAGATATTTCCTCTTTGTCTTTCTCAATCAAATTAGTAAAATAAATGTCAAGATATTCTAACTGATGAAATGTCTATCTAACTCTAAACTTGCAACTTGAAGGCTTAGGCTATTTTGGATAGCGTGTGACGTTTTGACTAAGTCAATTTGTTCATTAGGTAATTTTTAGTGTTCGCTAACATATTATTTTGACTAACATTTCAAATAGCATTTAGCGTTTTAAACAGCGTTTCTAAAAAGCTAATAGTACCAACGTTTAACATTCAAAAGTAAGGTTTCATTTTTTTTACCAAAAAATATCATTTGAAAATTATTTATATTCTTTTATGTCTATTTACATTGATCAGCTGACCTAAAAAATAACTTGGATCGCCATGATGAGAATTTGAAAATTGGAGCTTTTTACTCTATCTTATGTAATGAAATTTTACTTCTAAATTGTTTAATATAAAGTTGATTTTTTATTCTAGGACATATAGGAATGGGAACTAGGTGGAGCTACAAATATTAGGTTTTTAACACCCTTAGCATAGTTTTGCTTAGTTTTTGGTGAAAGCTACCTATATCTATATAATAATAATAACGATTTTCAGTGTTGGATTTGCTTTTGTGAGATTAGTCTATCAAAATCGACCCGTATGATCAAAGGAACTTTAATACAATTGCACCCAACTTGCTAATGCTATGTTAATGGCCAAAGTTGTACTATTTGGTTGGATAACTGTCCTCTCTATCACTCAAGACACTCTAAGATGAGAGGAATAAGCTGTACATGAAACACTAGGGAGGGAGGAGGTTTCCTTTAAAGAAAACAATGTCAAAACCTATATCAAACTCCTAAAAGTACATACTCCCACAAGCCACGTCAACACCACATATTAAAAATTGTCTATATGATAAATACATGTTGAAAAAATATATATGTGTGGCAAATGAGAGTACACACTCTTAAGTGTATGATATGCATTATCAAACAATGTATGCAATTGCAGAAAGATAATTTATATGTGAAAGAAGGAAAATATGTATCCTTAAAAATATATCTAATGTTTTTCTTTACAATTAGAATGACTGATACAGATAATAAGTGGCAAGTACATGTTAGATGCGAACTTTTTCTTTTTAAACGGACATTCGAAAGTTGAAAAAAAAAAATTTTTTTCTGGAGAAAAGCAACGGACAACTTGAATGGTTCTTAATGATTTTCCTTTTGGTTTTGAAAGATAGAGAAAAACGAGGACAATATATAATCTTAAAATTTGACTCATGACTGCCTCAACGCTTTGCCATTCAATTGTTTCATCCACTCTTCTCTCCTCTCGGCGCGAAATTATTTTCTGGTTTGTTTGCATTTTGGAGCAAAATCTATCAAGTTCATGAATTAGGGTTTCAAAGGAAGAAAATTGCAAAGCTAGGTCCAATGCGCCGTAATTTATTAGAATTGGCTGATTTTGAGGGTTGATTTCGAGCAATCTCCCTCGCCCTATAGCAAGTATTGTACATTCTATCTTATCAAACGTCATCTCTTTTAACCTTATTCGTTCTCATTTGTTGTTCTCATGTTCAGTTTAATAACTTCCATACTTCTGCTTTAAATTTTTTTTTCCCTTCTTCGTCGTTTATCAATTTTTCCGTATCCAGAAATAGTACAAGCATCATCTATAAGATATAAATTCGAGCTACAGCTATACACGATCTAAAAGTTAGCATAATAATGGCTAAAAAAGTTGCTTATGGGGTGGTCATTTTTTCTCATTTTTGTTCTCCCCCTCCATATCAATTTTCATCTTCTTGTCCAGACAACCTTTACAACGAAATTAGTATAAATCCCATTCCTTCGTAGCTCAAAAGTGGCGTGCCCTTGGTGAAGATATCACCAGTTCGGTTTTATATCAATTAATAATGCTAATAGTATTTCAATTATCTACTAAAACATTTGTTGTCTTTGGTAATTGTTTTTCCTATCTTTCCTCACTATCCCCACACCGGGCCACACACGCGCATGCCGTATATGTCCTAGACATTTGATCTTCATATGTGAAATTCCTAAGAACAAAAGTAGCAGCAAGGGATTCCTCTTCAATTCGCTTGCTTCCCTAATGAATTCATGGACCTTGCATGACTTTCCAACCAAACACCCCCTCCCCAACTTTCTCTCTCTCTAACCCTCACTCTTTTACCTCCTCCGATCCATTGGCTTCTAAATAAGTCTGAAAAATAAATATTCAGGAGCTCTCTTGCAATTAACTCCATTTTCAAGAACCTCTGAAATCTGGACGAATGGATTCTACACCTAAAAACCCTTATTTTTCATTGAAAAACATGTCCCTCTTTTTCCTGATGATCGTAACAGGACTCTTTTTTCTTTCTCTTGTTACCCTCAACTCTTCTACCGCCGGTTTCCCTTCCATCTCCCGTCAATGTTCTCATCCTAACAAGGTAATTAAGGTAATTAAGCACATTAAGCGCTCTCTCAAGCCTCAAAAAGTCCCTGTTTCTAATTTGCTTCGTGTTTTTTTTTCCCCGTCTCTCCCGTAGGCTCCAATGTCAATGAACTCAGACGACGAGCTCGGAGAAGCTCTAAGAAGGGCATCAATGGCGAACAAAACAGTGATCATAGGCATAGTGAACAAGGCATATGTTGAAGGCAACGTCATGCCCAACATGCTTGATCTCTTCTTGGAAGGGTTTTGGGCAGGGGAAGGCACTAGGGAGCTTGTCAACCATCTGATCATCGTGGCCGTTGATCAGACGGCGTACGAGCGTTGCCTCTTCCGTGGGCTTCACTGCTACCGTCTAGCAACAGACGATGCAAATTTTATGGGAGAGCAGGTGTTCATGTCCAATGACTTCATTAACATGATGTGGAGGAGGACTTTCTTCCTCCTGCAAGTCCTCAAGAAAGGCTACAGCTTTATCTTTACGGTACGTATGCATAACTAATGCATATCCTCCTTTTTGGGATGGTTATGGTATCATAACGTACGTAATAAACGGATTACATATGAAAATGTCAACATCGAATCAAAGATTAGTTTGCTTTTAATTAATTGGCACACTCGTTCAATTTAAATTAATAGGGTTTGCCTATTTGACAGTATTGACATGTATTAGTGATACAGGATACAGATGTGATATGGCTGAGGAACCCGTTTAGTATCCTAACAAGAGACGAAGAAAGCCAAGAGTTGGACATTCAGCTGAGTACAGATTTCTACAATGGGAATTCAACCTCAGTGAGCAACCCAATCAACACGGGCTTCTATTTCGTCAAGTCGAACAAGAAAACCATAACGTTGTTTGAAAAATGGTACGGGTACAAGGACAACTCAACGGGGCTGAAGGAGCAAGACGTGCTTCAAAACATGACATGGAAGGGGGTCCTCGGCGATCTCGGCCTCCGCTTCCGGTTTCTTGAGACGCGCCTCTTCAGTGGATTTTGTGAGGAAAGTCCCGACGTTCATGCCGTCGTCACCATCCACGCCAACTGTTGCCGCTTCATCAGCGCCAAAGTCACCGATCTTGCCAGAGTACTTCGTCAATGGCTCCGTTTTAGGGCCGAGCCCTCTAATGAAACTACACCCTTTCAATGGCCCAACCATGTTCAATGTCTTAAGTCATGGGACTAGAATCAAATCATGTTGCAACGTTAGCTACTTAGGCTTAGTGGTCATCATTTGTATCATGCTCACTCGATCGTTGTATTTGCCGATTTTGCATTTCTGATTCAAGCTAACTACTAGCTAGATGGTCTTCCTTTTTCTAAGTCACACACAGATCGTTGTATTTGCGGATTTTGCACTTCTGATTCAAGCTAACTACTAGCTAGATGGTCTTCCTTTTTCTAAGTTACACACAAAACGACCTCGTACAAATTTAATTCGTTTCTCCATTGAGATGCAAAGATGTTGCTATTTACACAACAGCAGACAATTGTTCCTTCGGGGACCTCTGATAAAAATAACAGGTGATCTAACATTGAATAACGTTAAATAAAATCCAACGACACATTCCACCTAGTTAATCCTCTTATGTATCTGATTAGTGAGACTATCGCCTCCTAAAACTGAGCCTGAGGAGCAAGGCGGAAAAAAGAACAATAGTAGTTTCAGTGTGGATTTTGCCGAGACACAGAATCCCCCCTACAATTACAACAGCAAAGAGGGTGACTTCTGACTATCACGACAAATTTTAGGGAATTGTAAGAATCTCGCAAACAAATTTGGAATTTTCAGTAAAGAAAGTTGAGTACACATGTCATCATCGGATTTCTTTTGTAAAGTATATTTTCCTCTTACAAAAGAATCCGTTAACATGTATAGCTCTTGCTCTACCAGTCAGTCGATACTCAACCAATCGCACTAGGCGAGGTTACCTCACAAGTACCAACAGTTGGCAGCAGCATGAAGAGAAAGTACACCAAATTTCTTCGGTCATAGAAGCTAATGGAGAGCCTTCTGGGCATCGACATATGAGGAACTGCACGGGCATGAGTGACCAACAACGGTCAAATCATGCAACCAACCACCTTCAAGTTCTCTGGATCAGACTTAGTTCTGAGCATTCTTTATCGGGGTACAGGACTAGTATCATAGGAGAACAGTCAAACAAGAAGCCATGGCCCTGGCTGTGGCCCATCATCTGGCTATCTGGTTAGAGTTTCAGGTTATCATACCCACAGAATGGTCTCTATCTCAGAAAAAAAAAAGGTCACCCTTCTCTGACGTGCTCTATAATCAGCAGCAAGCATAAGAATAACGACTAAGCCACAGACAAGAAATGACAAATAAGCCACACAAAAGGCAGAATAATGCAGATAGCGCTCTAGCTCATTTGAACCAAAACCATTTTTTCGTTCATCCCTGGGAGACATCCTCTTTGAGAGTCCATATCAAGAGTACTGTTACGGGTGCATATTGGATTTTCAATGGAGGGCAAATACAGAGCTCAGAATAGATGAAAATGAAGAGTAACTGAAAGCCCTTACACACAGACTATTGATCAGTTACTGTCAGAATTCCCATTGCTCCAGAATGGTAGACGTGGCAATCTGGAAAAAACAGATGCAGTAACCGTATCCTTTTTGACCTCTGATTGCAAATCAGAATCACGCCAGAATTTGATAACATGGAGACTCTCTTCCTCCGTTGATCTTTGAACAATAATCTTGGATGCATATCCTTTCCGTCTCATAAGTGCACAAAGCTGGGAAGGGTTATTTGACATGAGGGTAACCATGTATAACCACCCCTTCTCAGATAAAAGACCATCAGCAACTGGCAATATCTTATCTATAACACTTCTTCCGTTCTCCCCTCCAGCCCAAGCAGCAACAATCCCACCACGGCCTACTTCATCCTCTGGGGTTGGGACATACGGGGGATTCACAACCACCACATCGACGAGCCCAGCCAGACGCACCTCCAGCCCTGATGCAATATCCGTGTTGATCACTTCTGCATGAACCCCATGAGATTTCAGAGTCTCCAATGTCACCTCAACTGCATGAGGATTGACATCAGTTGCAAAGTATTGGACGCCATTGGCCTCATTTCTCAGCATTAGGGCCAAAGACGTAATGACATATCCACTACCACAGCCGATTTCCAAGCAAAGGGCTGGATGGTGTTGTAATAAATTTGCTCGATCAGCAAGCAACGCATCAACAAGAGCAAAGGAATCATCACAGGGTTCATAAACCTCAGGGTGGGATGAAACAAGGCGAATATCAGCAGTTTTAGAGGGCATCTTCTAAGTCCTTAAAGTGATATGCACAGGTAAACATCCCCTGTGTCAAGTTACAAGGAATCAAGAGAAGGCCCATAAACTAAATCAAAGAAAATGTTTCAATGAATATGTCAGAGTGTATTATCAACTAATATATCTCCAAGCAAAATAGCAAAAACGACATTCTGAAAAGTACCAGACACAGTGGCGGATCTAGAGTTTCGAACTAGGGGTGTCCATCTACGAGCATTCATCACCATATGTACCATAAAATAAAGTTTAAACAATACACGAAATATTACAATAATGTACTATTACAATTGTCCTTTATCTTTTTTCACTTTTTGGAAGCGATACATGATAGAATCATTAAACACTGAGTCAAATATCTTAAAATGAAATTGGATCGATCTATATAAAACTGGAAAAAAAAGAACATGAAAATTAGAAATTAAGCTCACTTAGTTAAAACAAGCAACACATTAGTTCAAATGAAGCGCTAAGACAATGACACAAGTGTCACATAACAAGCAATGTAACTACCAAGCAATTGATTAATTGATTGAAAATCAAGCAAGAAGCAACACATTAGTTCACTTAAGAGCTAATATTACGTGAAACTTCACTTTCCATTTAAATTATGTACATAAATTCATCAATGGAAAATAATAACCATGTATTTTCCAGTTAACTCAAAACAACTTTCACTAATTGATTAACAGTTAACAATTGACAAGTGCGCATGAATTCTAGGGATGTCTATCAAACAATTAACGATTACAATCCGCACAAATTGATACTTAAACTTAATTGCACAATCTAATTTGTCCACCAAAATCAAACATTCAAATTGAACTTGGGCATGAAAATTTTAAAAAAAAAAAAAACAGAAAATTTCGGAAAGAACAAATGAAACAAACCTATTGATTGATGAGTCGAAGCCTCGAAGGAGATGCTTGAGCGTTGAACAATTCACTAATCACTTGCTATCTACAAAATATAATTTTGAGAACAAGCGATTAGAAGTAATTAAAATTGTCAAATAATGAAAATCGAAACCCTAACTAACTAGTCGGCCTCAATCTAACCGAACTAACCTGCTGGCTACTGCTCGCAGCCTCGCTCGGTGGTGGACTGCCGACTGGTCGCCGGTGGGCTCGGCGGGAGGCGGCGTCTCATCCGGCGACGTCGACGGCGGGAGGCTGCGTGGAGCG
>NCQV01058484.1:17351-29994 GCA_002740545.1 Lophocereus schottii | reverse complement strand
CAGGATAAGTTATTTTTTGGCTTTGAAATATATTGTGGAGATTTTTAGTCTAGTCTTTAGGGGGAATCTTTTACTAAATTAACCAAACTCCTATTTTTGAAATATGGTTAAGAAGATGAGAAAATTTTGGATTTAGCTAATGAAATATTCGTGGCTTTCCATAATTTTTGCTACACAAAGATCTCGTCCTTGCGGCTCAAGCACACAAAGATCTTGTTACCCTCTCCTATTTAAGGAACCCTTCCACCTCCACATTAAACGCGGTTTTCATACAAATTTTCAAGGGGTCTTTTACACTGTTTTTCAAGGAATTTAACTTGCGAATCATACTTTCAGAAAAACCATCAAAGCGTGTGTGAAAATTGAGTCATCTTCCTTGGCATACTAGAAGCAAAATTGTACCTTACATTCGCTTATTTGGAAGCGCAAAAGTGAGGTGTATTTTTTCTCTTCTTTCATTAAAGTGAGAGTTCAGTGTGTCCAAGCCTAGAGAGGTTTTGGACGTGTGTAATTCATCTTGGGAAGACAATTACGTTAGTGTGTCCAAGTTTAGGAGACTAGGACGTGGTGTGTAACTAGTCTAAAGGTAGACAGTTACATGTGTTGCAATTGTAACAGAGAAGGTTACGTTTGTAACGTATTTAGCCCGTATAGTGGAAGTGTGTGAAAAATCCTACTGGGGTAGGTCGGGGTTTTTGCCTTGGTTGGGCTCGAGGTGTTTCCACGTAAAAATCATGTGTTCACAATTTTCTACTTATTTTCGTTGTTTTACACTCTCTGAGCACTTTACAAACAGTCCGTCCGAACAAGGCCTAAGCCTGTTCCCAGAAAATTGTGAAAATTTGGCAACACAATTCACCCCCCTCTTATCTTCATGTACTCTCAAATCTAACAGGGTATAGCCAGAATATCCATCTAGAAAGCAATAGAAGGAATGTTCAGCTAACCTCTCTAGCATCTGGTCCAAGAAGGGGAGAGGAAAGTAGTCTTTTCTAGTGGAAGCGTTCAATTTTCCATAATCTATGCATACACGCCACCCATATTGAACTCGAGTAGGGGTTAGCTCGTTCTTATCATTTTTAATCATGATAATATCGGTCTTCTTAGGCACCACTTGAACGGAGCTGACCTGCTCACTATTAGAAATAGGATAAATGATCCCATGATCTAACCATTTCAAGACCTCCTTCTTGACTACCTCCTATAGAGTGGGATTCAAATGCCTTTGACGATACCGATAGGGTTTAGCATGATCCTCTAAATGAATTCTATGTTGGACAATAGAAGGACTGATACCCTTAATATCCCTTAAAGTCCACCCTAAAGCTTCCTTGTTCTCTCTGAGTAAAAAAAATCAGTTTGTCCTCTAAGTACCGATCCAAATCAGAAGCAATAATGACAGGTAAGGATTCATCAGGTCCTAAAAATGTATACTTAAGTGAATCAAAAAGAGGTTTCAATTCAAGAGCAATAGGGGAAATAGATTTAGCAACAGATTTGGATATAGCAGCGAGCAAACAGTCAATAGTAGACCATAAGTCATCAAACTCAAACACATCATATTCAGGCTCATCATCTATAAGAAACGACTCATACTAAGTAGCAAGTACATCATAAAAAACATTATCAAATGCAGAATCTCCTACCCAGTTAAGAGTTGAAAATTCCACATCATCAAATCCTGAAGGCTGCCTTTGCATGTTGAAGATATTCAATTCCACAATCATGTTACCAAAAGATAGCCTCATCATACCATTTCTACAGTTGATGAGGGCATTGGAAGTGGCTAAGAAAGGATGCCCTAGAATCACAAGAACCTGACTAGCTAAGCTGGACACCTTTTAAGTTTCAATCACAACAAAGTCCACTGGGCAAATAAATTCACCCACTCTCATCAACATATCCTCAACTATCCCCTGGGAAGCCTAGTTGATCTATCAGCCAACTGAATGACCATCCTAGCAGGTTTCAACTCACTTAACTCTAGCCTCTCATGCTCAGCAAAGGGAATCAAGTTAACACTAGCCTTAAGTCAAGTAATGCTCTATAAATGAGTTAGTCACCTATGACTATACACATAATAGGACAACTGGGGTCCTTATACTTCACTGGGAACTGAGAAAGGATAGAATTAGCACCAGAAGTCAAAAAAGCCTTCTTAGGTACACTAGTTGCTTTCTTTATAATACATAGGTCCTCTAAGAATCTAGCATAAGGAGGCATCTGCTGATTAGCATTAAGTAAGGAAATGTTGATCTTAACTTGAGAGAAGGCCTCTTCCCAATATGATCCTGATCTTTCTTCTATAACCTATGGGGGAAAGGAGGCAAGGGCATATGGATTTTCTCAGAAGGAGGGGAAGAAGAACTCTTAGAGGGTGAAGAACTTACTATACTAGAGGAGTCTTTTTCTTGAGGCCTCTCTTCCTTAGAAGATGACTAAGAGGGAAGACATTCTAAAGCAATGGGGACACCATCAGGAGTATCCCCTAATTGCCTGGATGGACTAGTCTCTGGAGTAGAAGATAGGGAAGAATTTTGAAAGAACTGATGAGGATAGCATTCTCACTTAGTTATCAACCTCTCTACTAGAACAGAGAGATATGACCGCATTCACCTTCCTCACCGACTCATTAGGGTTACCAGAAGCAGATGAGGCATACCCCTTAGGGTTCACCTCAGGTTAACTCGGGAAAGTACCTAGTTCCATAGAAGATGATGCTAATTGGAAAAAATGCTCAGTCATCATTCTCATCATTTTTTTCATGTTAGCATTAATCATTCTCTCCACATTGTTATTAATTCTCCTCTCTAATTTATCAATGTCAGTATAACCCGGAGGGGGCTGAACTTGAGCTGCAGGAAGTGGAGGCCTAGGTGCATTGGGTGCACCTGAGAAAGGCGGTCTTTGAAAAGAGTGTGAAGGGTGAGAAATATGCTGGGGATTGTTTCCATGAAACATCCCAGGCTGGAAATTAGGAACCACAGCATTGGGTCTATTATTCCATGAAAAATTAGAGTGATTCCTCTGCCCTAGGTTGTAGTAAGGGGAGAAAGGATCATTCTTAGGTCTCTAGAAATCCATACTCGCTTATTCCTGCTCGGTTGCTAATTGATAAGCAAAATAAGGACAAGCACTCAATAAATGATCTAAGGTTTGACAATGCGAACAAGACACTGTGGAAGTCTGAGATAGATGGGACATTTGGGAAGATAATCTCCTTAACAAGTTTTCTAAAATAGCAATCTTAGACTCAAAGTGACTCACATCAGATATTGAATGCAAACCACCCCTTACCAACCTAGAACTTAGGCTGTCATCCCGAGTGGTTTCCCACTGCATGGTTTTTTCAGGCAAGTCCTCTAAAAACTCCTAGGCAACTGTAGGGTTCTTAGAAAGAAAATCACCCTGACACATGGACTCGACCATGGTCCTGGTTTGTTAGTCAAGTCCTTCATATAGAATTTGGCACAAATGTGCCTGGTCTAAACCATGATGGGGACAGTGAGCTAACAAAGTTTTAAATCCATCAACACATTTCCAAAATGATTCCCTATCAAGTTGCAAAAATTGATTTATTTCATAGCTTGACAGTCTTAGCATTAGGAAAATACTTTCTTAAGAACAATCTTACAAAATTATTCCAANNNNTAACAGAATTAGCAGTCAAGCTATACATCCATCGTTTAGCGGAATCTTTCAAAGCAAAAAAAATTAATTTCATTCGCGCAACATCGATGGGAATATTATGGAAATGCATCATAGAGCAAACTTCTTCGAATTCCCTTAAAAACAAATAAGCATCCTCTAATCCTGCGAATTTAGGGAGCCTTTGAGTATAATGGGGTTTCAATTTCGGTGCAAGAACAGGCATAACAGAACATGAGGGCAAAGCAGTCCGAGGACGATAAAAAATATCAGTTAAAGTCCTCTCTTGTGCCATGTTCTCTAATTCAAGCTTAGGTTCGAATTTAGGTTCTATGTTAGGGTTAGGCTCACACCTGATGAGCCTTTGATCTTTAAGGTCTCTAACCCAACTAGTCATAAAAACCACACACCTTCACCAACAGAAATCCTATTTTTGATCTTTTTTCTTTTTTATTTTTTTGGATTTTTGAATTTCCTAAATTTTTTCTCTCATTTTTTTTTTCAACAAACACAAAATCAAAATTAAAAAGCTTAACTATTTACAAACAAAAAAGTAACCAAATCAAGATGGTTTATCAATTTTTTTGAGCACAGATAAAAGAATACCTTAAAGAAAAATTCCAAATTTCGATGCAACCTCTTTTTGTGGTTTTCAAATTTTTCAAATTTTTTTCCTCTCAATTTTCAAGATTTTCCAATTTTTAGTGATTTTTGAAGTTTTTCAAATTTTTTTAAGATTTACTTTTCTAATTGTTTTTGTATTTTTGTTTTTTGAAAATTTCAAGAAGTGAACTAAATTGAGTAACAACTTAATGACATAACTAAAGTAAAGTGTAAGATATGCAACTAATAAGAAAACAACAAAGAAAATGAAAATGCAACCTAATCTTATGCCATTGTCCCTGGCAACGGCGCCATAAACTTGTTGGGAAAAATTTAGAGTAAAAAGAGCCGCAAGCGTACAGCTTTCGCTATAGTACTTGAGGGTCCTGTCCTCGGGACAACGGAAAAGATTAAGGTCACAAAGCGAGGATTAACTAATTAGCTACATTAAAATAAATGAAATCATTCAAAGCAAGCTAACATCCTAGTTCAACTAAATGATCATCCAAACTCTCAATTGAACGAAGGCATACAATGTAAATTAATGAACTTGAATGAGTTAAACCTAAGCATTCAACTAAATAAAACATATTAAGGAGACTATGCAAACAATGCTATTCATCTAAAATTGAAACCTGAAATTTGTTTAACCTCTAATTTAAAGCAATTAAAAACCTATAGTTAACACTATTTACCGTTCGACTACACCAAAATCAAAGCACTACCAAAACTAGCCAACATCATTCCTCACCCATTCAGATCAACTGGCCAAAATCAAGATACCATAATCGAACATCGTTTAGCTAACATCATCAGTCCAGAATTAACAACATCATTCAACATTACAAGCAAAGCAAATCAGAAGAGTTCAGACAACCCAGAATTAGTGCAACTTGAACCACAAAACATCCAACACACATGGAAATTAACTGGCTACAACACTGAGCAGCAGGCCTGGCAATTTAATTAAAGCCCTAAACTATGAAATCATCATCCATTATCATGTCTACGAAAATCTAACATGAAGTTTAATCAAAACCAGAGCTGCAAACAACCGAGATTAACATGTCTAAACAGAACAAAAACTAAGCAGCAGGGGAGGGGTTTTTTCCTCAATCATCAATCTATCAAATTCAACCATTAATCAAACCTAGTAACTGAAAGCAAACCAAGTAAGACCAAACCGAACCTGCTCTGTTTCGAAACAGGGGAAGCCATAAAAGGAGAAAGGGGGTTTTCAAACCTAGCTTTAACTCAACCATGACAACCCCCAAGGAAAGTACCAAAACCACCATTAGCAACCCAGAACATGATTAGGCATAGGGAGAGAAGAGCACGAACAGAACAATGTCTCAGCCATGGAGTTCGTCGCATCAAAATCTAAAAATTATAACTAATTGAAGAAAACTACTTTCTATTTCATGAAATACAACCAGAAACGTGTTCACAAGGGCAAATTACATCAATCGAAACCCAAACCTCTTCCTAACAGGAAACCCTATGATGGAAATCTTTCCATGCCCCTTGAATGAAAGAAGCAAATCAAGCTAGGTAATTTCATTTTGCTATCCAAAAGATGAATAAATCATCCAAATTTTGTTTAAGTAGTAAAATAGCAGCTCACGGGATGTTCCAACCGCCAACCCATCTTTTGGAAGCTTAATTACTTAACCCTCTTTGAGGTTTAAGTCCAATATTTTTCATTATTGAAGTTCAGGAAGTCAACTTTGCACCAAAACAAGTTTTATCCCATTTGGACTTCATTTACCCATTCAAATTAGCAAATAAACCCAAGGTGTCCAAACTGCCCATCAGAACCAGAATGTATCCGGTTTTATTCATCTCATTTCTTAAGCTAATTTTGGTTTAAACCTTGTATTTTTGCCTTTTTGGGATCCTCAAGATGTCTACTTTTAGGTGCAAGCATTGAATTTCAATCATACACAATTGAAGCTAGAATATCAAGGCATTTTGTCCAAGACTATCAGTTTCAGTTTGAAACTGCTCGGTTAATTGTTTTAGTAGAATTACCCTACCTAAACATGGTCTAACCTTGATTTCTTTGTTGGGGGGTTTATACGCACCCTAAGATTTCCCCCCATGTCTTAAAATTAGAATCATGACCACTTTTGGTTGGGTTTAAAGAAGTTAGAAGACTGGGTAATTTCTGCCCTTGAACCCGATTTGGCAGCAGCAGCTTGTTTTCCTTATCAAGTGGGTTTCCTTTGGCTTGGTTGCTTCCATTGCTGAATGGCACACGTCCCAAGCTATGTAGAACCTCAATCATTAGTTTCAAAAGAGATTTACTTTAAGAAGAACAACCAGTGGGAAGCAAAGGCAGCAAAACATGTCTCTTGAAGCTCATTGGCCAGCCAAAAAGGAAGAAGTGCTTTACAGCTGGCTCCTTTGTTTATTTTTCTAAGCTGGTTGTATTAGGTCTAAATAAGCATGGTTATGTTGTAAACATCATGTATTAGCTTTGGTTAATGTTTTGGATGTAATTAGATTAAGTTAGAACAAGGTTAGCACACGGTTAGCGCTAACCGTGTAGATTAGGTTAAGTTAATACTTTTCCTCACTAAGAAGGAAAAGTCTAGGTGTGTGCTTGCTTAGGTAGGTGCTTGCTAGGCTTATTACTTAAGCAAATACATGGCCACTTGAAAAAAAACAAATCAGACTTTGAATCAAAAAACCAGTTCAGAGCATTTTTGCTTTCGTGCATTCGTGCATTCGTGCATTTAAATACTAAACTTGCTTATCCTTCACTAGGCTGGTGAGGATGGTATTCAAGGGTAGTCTTAAACTTGCTTAAGTGGTGTTTCTGTATCTTAATCAAGTTTAGGGGCCCTAAACTTTCGTTTGGTGGTGTTTCTGTATCCAAACAAAGGTTTAAACTATCCATCTACCATTGATTATCTCACGGGTTTCATGATAGCTTAGCCAAATTTTAGTTTGCAAAGCCGTGTAACTTGAATTCCGGTTCAAGTTTTCAATTGATTCCTTGAAGATACATCAACCTTCTTTTCTTTTCCCATTTAGAATCCCTTGATTCTAAATTCCATCCCTTACCTCACGTGTTTGCTGCCTCACAACCAGCATATTATGTACCATTTTCCATGAGTTTTCCTTGATTGTATTCTCTCTTAGTATTAAGGTTTTGCTCTTGAATTGAGTTTTAGCATAGACCCTCGGGAGATACATCACCCTAACCCTAAAAATTAAAGAAGATCATCTGAATTTTTAGAGGCTAAAATTACTAAAATTGAACTAAATTAAACCTAGAAAACGTCTAACCTCTTCAATGGCACTACTAGCTTTTGATTTATACCCAAATCCTTCAATCTTGACCCTTGAATCGAAGATGGCGTGGTCGGTGGAGATTAGGGAAAGCTGGCATTTGATGCAAGAAAGCCGGTGATGGTTGAGAATGGTGGTGTGCTAGCATGTTGCACTGGCGTGATGTGCTGGCGTTATGGCAGTGAGGATTTAAAGAGATATCAGAAATAGAGGGAGAAGAGATGAGGACGAAGGAGAAGATGGCGAGGGTCTCGGGCGCTTCTGGGTTAATTTCAGGGGTTTCGTGGGAGAGAAGACAGAAAGATAAGAGTGAATTAAGAGGGGGGAAAGGTTATACAAGTCACGTGCTGTGCACGTGAGGGTTAAGGGAAATTAGATCACGTGCCAGGCACGCTTGGGGGAAAGGGTTGGGCTGGTTTCTTCTACTTTTGGGCCGGTTTTGTTTTATTTTTTATTTTTTTCTCAATTGGCCCAAACAACAAAAGGGCTTTTGTGTTGAATTTGAGTCCATTCAGTCCAATTTACATTTCTCGGCATTTTCATCATCTTTTTCCAGCATTTCCTTACATTTTTTTGCATTTATTCCAAACCTACAAAACAAAATAAAATCAAATAAAACCCTTAAAAATACGATTATAACGAGTATAAAATTGATGTAAACGTACCTTAAAAAATAGCACAATTTTAGCGCGAATAGGGTGTCATCGAATTCCCTAAACTAAAGCACCCAGAAGACGTTGGGACGACCATGGACCTTAAACATTATCAGTACCATAGAATCGTTAGCCACCCTCTTGAAAAGTGCGTTACACTCAAGGAATGTATCATGGGATTGGCAAGGGAAGGAAGAATCATTCCAAATTTGGATGAAACAACAGAAACTAGCGACGTCACAGTGCAAGCGGCCGATGAGTCAGATTCTGAAATAGATTATACTGAAGCATTAGAGGGCTCAGGAGAATTCTTCACAAAAAGCTTCTTTGATAGTGCGGCTGTCTGCACAACCTCATGTTTCACATTTGATGATGGTGAAACAAATGAAGAGTTGAATATCTCTCCTAAAGAAAGTGGTGATGGCAGCATCCAGCCACAACAACAATGGAAAGAAAAGAATGAGAGGACAATTTCAGTCTCGTTTGTTAAGCAAGCAAATGTTGTAGCAAATTCAGTGGCGCCAGTCTTCATTTACATTCCTAAGCCCCGTCGCATGGAATAAGAATCACCATTTTGTGAATGTACAAATCCTAAAGGTGCAGCCAAAGTTGAACGCAAGTCCAATGAAGCAAGCTAGTGCATTTTGAAAGAAAAGGGTGTGCTTCCAGTTCATAGGGCAAACCCAAGCAAACTGACCAATGCTTCTATCGCTGGTTTTGTTGCCTCTTCTAAAGGCTTGCTCTAAGAAGAAAGTGAGTTGTCAAAGATGCGCATGAGCGATGGTTTTGATCCTAATGCGTGCAAGTTAATTAACACGTCCAACTGTGACTTTAACCAGCCAACATCTTTGGGGCATGTGATCGAAGCTAAGCCCTACGGATTTAACAGCATGCAAGGGTCATACAAAGTCAAGGGGGCAATGTCGCAACGCCTAAAGTTGGCCTTGGTTACGTACCACCCCAACCCGTAAGGATTTTGGGACGGTATAAGGACAAGTAAGCCCTCACGCAATATATCACAGCTGAGGAGGTTGATAATGATGAGGGTGACAATGCTAAGATCAACCCAAAAACGTCGGTGTTCGACAGGTTGCAGCCATCAACGTCGCGCCAATGCCTTCCCGACCCTTCTATGTTTAGCAGGTTCGGAAAGGATGAAACCACAAAGCCTTCCGTCTTCTATAGGTTGAAGAAGGGTGAGCAGCGTACACCCTCGGTCTTCACCATAATCAAGAAAGGTGAGACGTCATCAAACTCACTGCCTTCCTAAAAGAAGGATTCAGTATCAGCCGCCTTGGAGAACTAAATGAAATCCAAATTTCAATTCCTTCATGCATGAAGCCTGTTTCCACTTTGTATGTGAAGATGGATAACTCATTGAAAATAAAGAGACGCGTCCTAGTTCTCACTAGCCATAGGGCTAGGGTCAGTTCAAAAGAAAGAACTAAGGAGCAAGCTTCTTCGAGTTATGACGCAACCCAGGATGTCAGTGACTTCCCTTGAGGAAATGTTAGAGTAGCTCCTAGGCAAGAGCCTAAACCATTCACCATCACAAAAAAAGGCTTGATTCGCTCCTGAATAAGAGCTTAAACTGTTCGCCCAAACAAAAAACACTTCCAAAGTTCACATACATTCAAAAAAGAAGACTTCCGAGTAAGAGACTAAACTGTTCACATATTCAAAAATGAAGACTCCCGAACAAAAGACTAAGCTGTTCGTGCATTTAAAAAAGAAAACTCCCGAACAAGAGACTAAACTGTAAGCATATTCAAAAAAGATGACCCCCGAATAAGAGACTAAATTATTCACACATTTAAAAATAAAGACTCTCGAACAAGAGACTAAACTGTTCGCACATTCAGAAAAGAAGACTCCCGAATAAGAGACTAAACTGTTCGCACATTCAAAAAGAAGACTTCCAAACAAGAAACTAAACTATTTGCACATTCCAAAAAGAAGACTTTTAAACAAGAGTCCAAACTGTACACATATCAAGAAAATGCGAGCTCCAGGGCAAGAGTATAAACTGTTCACTCAAGCCAAATCTTTGTACTACTCTTAGCCCACAAGCGTATAATCTGTGAACGGCAAAACAAATGAAAAAATGATGCTTAGTTGAACTACAGAACAGCTTGATCATATGGAGAATTGCATGTGCCTATAATTACGTAGGCAGATTGAGCAAATCACCAAGTGCAATCAAACATATTGCACACAAAAAAAGGGGGCATGAAAAAGAAGAGATCAGAGACATCACCTGTCTACCGCCCAGCTGCTCCTCGCTGCTCATACCACTTTCATACGTATCGGTATCCGTTCTAGACCCAACGCCTCACGGCAAACCATGTCGCAANNGTTCTTCAAGTCTTCATACCACTTTTATGCATATTAGTATCCGTTCTAAGCCCAAGGCCTAGCGGTGAACTGTGGCGCAAGTGGTTCTTCAAGTCTTCACACTACTTTTTCGCGTATCAGTATCCGTTCTAGGCCAAAGGCCTAGCATCGAACCGTGTCACAAGTGGTTCTTCAAGTCTTCATGCCATTTTATGCGTGTTGGTATCCGTGGTTCTTCAAGTGGCTGCTCAACCTGCATAAGCAATAATATAAGCGCAATGGGGCTTCTGAACCTGCACAAGCAACAATACAAGCGCAATGGAAAAAAAAGGGTCTTGGCATTCAAAAAAAAAGTAAGCATAAGCGACAAAAAAAAAATACAATCTTCCAGCAAGTGAGCATGACATTGCAATATGCGAAAAGTGCGACAATAAATGAATGTGACCTTACAATGGCACAAGCAGACATACGAAGACTTTTCAGACTAATAAAGTGACTTCTTCGAACTCATTTCAGTCAAGGTTACCACCTTCATTGCCGATGGTTGTCAAAAGAAAATGACAAGCCCTTCAAGACGAAACATTGCAAATTTTAATGAAAGGCCAGGTGATAGGCAACCCATGATTCAATTAGCATTGGAAAAAAAGGGGATGATCATTCAAAACTCAAGCTTTGGTCATGGGGCGCGCATTAATGTTTATCACAACCAAAGTGAAAGATTCAGCATCAAACCAATCTCATATCTATTATTAAAGCTCCAAATCAAAGTAAACTCAAATTCTCAAAAAAAAAAAACCTCTTCAAAATTATCAAAGGCCCACGACTCGATCAGCATAAAGAACATTCCTTTTTTTAAACACATAGCTTGGTAAAAAAAAAAAAAAAAAGTGAGCAACGTTCTTTGCTCCTTATTCAAGCTACTCAATTCATCCAAAGAAAAAAAAAAAGAAAAAGGACATGGCTTTCACATTTCAAGGAAGCGCCACCAGAAGAAATAAACAGCAACGAAGCCAACAATGCGCAAGCAAAAGAGAAAGGCAACACCTTGCAGAAATTTGGCATCAAATCCTCCATCTCACGCACAGTCGAACAGAGGGGGAAAAAAACGCCCAAGCTTTCGTCTCTCTCACCCTCTTTCTTCCTCACAGACATACTCAGATTATCTTGGCCTCCATCCCACTTTTCTCTCTCTTCACTCTACCCAAAATCAAGTAGTAAAGACATTAGCTTGCTATTCTTCGTTTTTTAACACACATACCCAAAATCATTAGCAAGCACAATTCTCAATACACCCCCTGTCTCCTTCATATCCTAACAAAACCAACCCAAATGCACTCATCAACCCACATAACCTCAAATGCACACATGGTCAAATGCACTCATGTTGCTCAAATCATGACTAAGTCCTTCCCTTGACCCAACAAAAGCAAAAGAAAAAAAAGGAAAGCATGAAACATGTATTTGAACAGAAACAAAACAAAAAAAGAGACCCAAAAAAAGGGTTGAGAAAGGTGATACCTTTGATGTCACCAGGATTCAAGGTGATGGTGTGCAAAAAGGTAAAGCTTTTGAGGGGGCTCTCACCGTGAACCAGTAAATAGCAGCAGCAATGGTAGATGATTTTTTGGCCCTGCGGGGAGGCGTTTTGTTGCAGAAGGAAAGAAGAGGAGGAAAGGGAAGGTCTTGGTGCAAATGGGGTTGGTGCAAATGGGGCTATGCCAAATGAGTGCTCTGGTTCTGTTGCTGGAAATGAGAGTGAGTCAAGCACAAATAAAAAAAAAAAAAAAAAAAGGGAGCTCCAAATAAGCAACTATGGACGTCAGATGGGGAGCCAAGCCATTCGAATGTAAGTTCAATGATGCAGGCACCAAGCTTTTGGGATCTTCACAATATGGTCGGCGAGCAATAGCAGCGTAGGGCAGTGAGGTCCGAAAATCTGGGTTCTATTACCATGCTGACTGAAGGAGGAAGAAGGGGTACAGTGCTTGGCGTTACATGATCTCCATGTGCGTTTAAATGAAGCAAAAGAAGAAGGCCGGGCTCTGGCGCAAAACATGAGCAAAACCTAGCCCTGCCAAACGAAGGAAAGGAAAACAAACAAAAAAAAA
>NCQV01058484.1:0-11403 GCA_002740545.1 Lophocereus schottii | reverse complement strand
ATTGGGGTAATTTGTTGGCTGTTGTTTATTTATTTGTGTTAAATTCATTGATTTTAGGCAATTTGTGTTTGTTTATGATAAACACAAATTACCCGAATTCTAATTCCTAAATTCTCAATCAAGAAAAGCAAAACCTAATTTTGTAAATAATTATGTAAATTATTTTGTAAATAATTATGTTTATGATTTACTAAAAACCATGAACCTAAGTAAGAACTTGATTGTGTATTATTAATCTCGGCCCCCTTGGTTTGAATTCTGGCTCCGCCCCTGCTAAAAGTGGTTACATTCGTTTTCAAAGATGGTTCGAACTGTTGAAAACCAATCTAATTGAGCTAAAGAATTTGGTACGACTTCTCGACCGAGGAGTGGGTTCTCAATAATGTTGCATATAAAAAACCTCATTTCTATCAAATCTCGAACATGTTGTTCTCTCTCCTCTATTAGCATTAGAAATTACTCATATAAACGAAACACTATTTGTTGTAATGTTTATAGTTGAATTCTTTAATCACGAATTGTGACGGCCTGTCTGCTTTTATACTACAAGTTTTCATACACAAATCTCCCTATTTTCCCTTATTCAACCCCACTCATCCACTTTGAGAAACCACCTCCGCTACTCAGAAAAATTGAAAAAAAAAATTGAAATTATTTCAGAAACAGAAATGAGGGTTGAAGAATCCAATGTTGTAACAGACTAACAGCAGTCCTCGTTCATTTTGGTTTATTTTTATATTCATTAGGCTTGCCCGCATATTGATGGATATGGTTTGGCTTTGGTTTACATGCAACATGCCTTCTCGCCCTGTTTGTTTGACAGTGAACATATAAATGAAAATAATTTCTACGTTAGTCATCAAAAAAAAAAAAAAACTTTTAACTAGCAAAAGATGAACTTTGATGGGAAAAATAATTTCTGTTCATACTATTTGTAGTGATTTTAAGGTGATATGTTTTTTTGGGGGAAAAAAAAGTCACTCTTAGCTAAGTATATGCCTTTATGGTCCCTCCACAAAATATAAAAAGTCATTCATAAAGTGTCTTTTGGCACTGATTGTATTTTTATAATTTTTTTCGACTGAATAAGAAACTATTTAGCAATAACTTTTAAATCCAAACATAACAAATAAATTTTGGTATGGCTATATCCTTACGTAAAGTTACTTTCTATGAGTCATCACCCACCCAATTAATTTTAAAAAATAACTCTAAAATATTTTTCCTCTAACTCTAACCTATTGATGTTCTAAGATAAATGACTAAAGATTTACCAACCTTTATAGTCAGTTCTAATAGGCTAGCTATTACTTTTCATAGTTTTTGGGTGGCTGATAATATATTGAGCTGTGAGTTTTTATTGGAGGTTTTAAATTATGGTAAATAGTCTCTAACTCACCCCAAACAGATAAGTAAATAAAATCTTTTCAATCTCACACCAAAACCAGGACCGAAAAAGAAAATTTTGACAATCTATATATGATCATCACATCACATATATGGTTAATCGTCACTACATCAATATATTAACATAATCACTCCTAAAATCGAGAATGCTCAATGTTAAATTCTTAGAAGATCACTTAAAACCTAAACAAACGGACATTTTTAGCAGTAATGACTAATAAGTCATTTTACAGCTACATTTAAATTGAGGTAATTGCAAATCGTTGTTTGACATACAATCTGCAAATAAAAGTTTAATCCTAGAAATAATTTGGTTCAAAATTTCGCAAAGACAAAAATATAAAGGAAATGAAATGAAAAGTAGTGAAAAGAAAACATGTGAAGTTCGCACACGCAAGGATTCGAACAAAAAAATGTGCACGTGGAAGCCCAACTTGCCACCAAATCCCCTATTTTATCATTTTGATCCACGTTTCTGGTGTATGATATTCACTCAAAAGCATGTGGAAGCCGAGGCGCACATCACGCTTTATATGCGGAGTTGGATAATATAACAACCAGAATTACGGCACTTTTAGAGCACTATCATTGAAGAGTTTAATTCTAAGACAATGTATGTATCTAAGCTTTTAAATAATACAGTATTAATTTAAAAAAGGACAGTCCGGTGGATAAGTATTTCGCGTTCACGCAGAGTTCGGGAAAGGATTGCACACCAAGGGATGAATTGCAAGCAGCCAAACCTGACTTTGTTAGTGGCCGATTCAACGGCTCGAATCCATGACAGATTTAAATATTATATTATAGTTATGCAATCTATATGATGTTTAAATTAATACATATTATTTTATACCGATGCTTCTTCACATGACGTTTAATGATAAAAGTAAATAAAATTGACTATTAACACGAAACACAAAGTTTATATTAGAGAAATATTCAATCCAAATAATAGTGTGGAAATCAAATTAGCCAAAAAGTATTGTCTAAAAAAATTCTAATATTGTAGTACCATTATCTTCCTAATTATTATAAGGGCTATCAAATTAGTTAGTGCTCCGCCACATTTATGAGGAGCTCAACATACTATAGGTGAATCTCATTGTATTCTATTAGTGTTGGTCATATTCCTACAAATATTGTGAATAAAGAGTAAGAATTGACAGAGCTTAATTTTGCTTCTTGCTACTTCATATCATGAATGCTTAGTAAGAATTTGCTATGTTTTGTAACTTTTAACTCTACTCTATTGATATCATATTTCAGTATTTCAGCTCAAGTATCCAGTATAGCCCAATAATATACTGTTAAAAAGATAATTATTAAACAATGCAGATACTAAAGTGCATGTACCAAAATCCAAACCTGTAAGTTAAACTTACATAACAAATTGTGTCGCTTTCGTGTCACTTTCTTGCCCTTCTCTCCCCTTGTGTCACACTTCACAATGGAGAAACATTTGACCTCTTGCCCATTTTAGACCTCCAATTTAAACCTAATAATAATTGCTTTAATACAAGACAACGGGTATCAAAATGCATCCTAAAACGTAGACACGTATGCTAATCTCCATTGCATTCTATCACTCCCCCTTTCAACCCAACTACAAGCCTATTCATTTTGGTATTTAGGTAACAACTGCTTCTGTCAACCACTTTCAACCGCTGTCAATTGCTAACGGCTAATGTCAATCACTCCTAAAGTTATGTTCGTTTTAGTGGTTGTAACTAGTGGTTTGT
The DNA here is from genome assembly GCA_002740545.1 of Lophocereus schottii. Classification (NCBI taxonomy): domain Eukaryota; kingdom Viridiplantae; phylum Streptophyta; class Magnoliopsida; order Caryophyllales; family Cactaceae; genus Lophocereus; species Lophocereus schottii. Next base: position 8,257 of record NCQV01058484.1, on the reverse strand, counting down.
ATTTGGTAGAAGTTGGGAGTTGTTGTGAGCAGTTAGAAGCGATTATGATTAGCAGTTAGCAGTTGGAAGCAGTTGTGAGTGGTTGGAAACGGCTGAGAGCAGTTGTGAGCATTTGGAAGGGGTTGAGAGGATTAGGAGCCTTTATGACTAGCATTTGTAAAATACAGGGAGAGAGAGCAATTGTGAGTAGATGGAAGTGGTTAAGAGTGGGTTAGATAAATTAGAAGCAATTGAGAGTAGTTAGGAGTGGTGGGGATTAGTGGTTAGTGGTTGGAAGTGGTTAGAAGCAGTTAAAGTGGTTGCGGTTGGTGAAATGCTGAAACAAATAGACCCTAACTACTCCTAACAGCTCCAACTGCTATTACCTGCTTCCAACTACTTACAACTGCTCACATTATTTTACAAACGCTGATCCAACTGTCTCACAACTGCTCTCAACGACTTCTAACTACTCACAATTGCTCACAGTTGCTAACTGCTAATCATAACTGTTCATAATTGCTCATAACTGCACACAACTACTAACCACTAAAATGAACAAGTCTGCAGGCAACATGTAATCTCTTGCACGCGTAGACCTATAATTTGAGGTGATTACTGATAAAGGCACATGTTGCTCGTCATATTGCGTCCCTCTTCCAAAACCACCAAAAAAAGTGTCAGCCAAAAAAAAAAAATTAAACATAAATAAAGAAATAATTAAGTAAATAATTAAGCTTCAAAAATCTAAAGAAGAACAACAAATGGAACCGTTGCATGATTTGTTGCAAGCTTTGCAGCTGGCCTTAGGAAGTCGAATGGTTCAAGTCAGCAGAATTATAATCAAATGCTAGGGTTCAAATTATGTAATTATAAATCCGATTTATTTACATGTTTAAATCTTTTGTACGAGAAGATCTTGATGGAAGATGATCATATAAGTACGCTTAAATTCAATTTATTTACATTTTGTTATGTGTTTGTTGAATATTATTGCACATTTTTACACTAAGACAACATATCTAGTGGCGTGGTAGATGTAACACTATCGACCAGTCGAATTAGCATCAAAAGTGGTGCCCCAGTGTGAAAGAGATGCAAGAGAGAGTGAGAAAGAGTGAGGAGTGAGCGCTGATTGGCGGTAAGAGAGTGGCAGGGAAAGGTAGACAACACACTTAGTCAGTTAACTTAGGGTTTAGCCAATACTCTATTAATTTAGTTCCCACATTTGAAAAAATTGAAAAAATAATATCAAGTCATAAGTGGGCATTGGGTTGGTTTTGGATCTTAATTTTTCAAATTCAAACTCAGACTCGACAAAAAGAATTTTGACCCAAACCTGCTTAAGATTCATTGGGTCCCAATTAATTAATTCTAGACCTTTTAGTTTGTACCAAGTCTAATGAATCTAGGGTTTGTCTAGGACCCACTACTATTCTTGGAGTCAACATAAGGTTGTTATGATATTTGAAAAAAACTCCTCTCTTAAAAACCAACCTCAGTAGACCCATCCACAATCAAATGAGGAGGTTTATGGTATGTCAGTCTAGTCTGTAGCTCATCTATAGCTATTTGGCTCTAGTTCGCTATAGTGTTGTAGGTGTTGTTTATTCAGATGATCTATAATCCCACATTGAATAGATTTTCATGTTCAACTACCAACCATTGTTTATGGTCGAGGCAATGGTAATTCAATATATACTCTAGCTATTGTCCTTAGATACTGAAATCAGTTATACAGTTCGCCTTAAAAGGGTCACCTACGTTCTAGATAATATCAAACAACACTAGTTTATGAAAATGTGGGAAAACAATCCATATGATTATTGAAGTTAAAAGATCCATCAATGGCCAGAAATTGGGTTTGCTGCTCATCAACGTAAGGTAGTGGCCAAATAGAAATCATTGATCTCTAATAGGTGCATTATCCAAATCAAATTGAAATTTAAATCAATATAAAAACATGTCTTTCCCTAAATCAATCACATCAAGCCTACCTTTAGGCAAATTCTCGGTAAGATGATATTCTCCTACATGCACCAAATTGGGATGCCTGGTCTCATATTAACTGCATGTGTGTATGCCTTGTGCAATATCTTCTGGTGATAATGATTACCTAACCTACCGAGGCAAAAACAACATATACTTAGATTCCCAAGAGCTAGGGGTAGATTTTATTTCCCCCAAAGTTTGGTGTAAATAATTTTCGGAGCTTCTTGGTTCATCCAACTTTGGTGCAAATCATTTCTGGAACCAAATTTGCCACAATTAGTTTTTTAAATTGCAAAAAGACCCCTAAGGTTTTAAAATTTTCATTTAAACCTTAATCCTTAAAAACTTACTTTCGAAAATCTAAAATTCGTGTAGGTGCAATTTTTCTCATTAGTAGTATTTTCGATCCTCTTTCAATTGATATCAGATCCATGAGACCAAAATTAATTCAGATAATTAAGCAAATTAGTGATTAATGAAGCTAATTAACTATGACTAATGCTTGAATCATCTCCTGCTTGCCTTGGACAGAATTATTCACACATTGTTCAGTCACTGGAAGACATTTCTCCAATAGCACCTCAATTAAACTATATACCTGATATAAATTTAGAATTAAAAGCAGAATTTATTAAAATTATGACTAAAGTCAAGGAGTTTAAGAACCAAATATCTGTAATCCACCGTTCTCTAGCTAACGAAGTTAGATAAAGCGAAAAATCTACTTCCAGTAGTAGTACTCCATTTTAATATAAATATCCATTCCAAAACCTGAAAAAGAAGAATCTATTTCCTTTGCATGATATAAAAATACAAAAAGAATTAGAAGGAAAATCAGGTAAAAAATCGACTGAAAACACAGAGAGAGAAGAGGATGGAGTATAAGCAGTATACTCTTGAAGAGCTATAAAATATGTTTAAGAAAGAACAAAATCCAAAAGAATTACTGATTTATCTTGCTGGGAAAGCAGGAGAGCTCATGTTTAAGGGGATTGAACTAGTTCAGTGGCATGTCGAGGGAAAGAAATGGTGTGGCTGGGAAAAAGGTACAGGAGAGATAGACAACTAGATGTCGGTAAAAGTGAAACGATTCTTGGATATAGATTTCACCACTAAAAATTATCTCAGGGCCCTTGATCTTGAATTAGGATACAGATTTCATCTCCTAACTTAGATCAAGACTCACTTGAACACCTCCTTACTTGGCCTAAGTAAGGATAAGCAAGTAGACAATTTGAGGTAACAAGCACTGAGGAGTTGACCTCAACTTCAGATTTAAATTCAATATTACTGATTACTAAATGAGCTCTTGGGCTATTTATAATGGATGTCCAAGGCCTTTCCCTACTCACTAGGTAACCATTAAGAGGTTACTTAATGATTAGGAAACCATTTAAGCATACTTAGCTAAATTATAATGCATGTCTTTAAAGTAAGCTAAGCTTAAAAGATGAGTCTAGTAACTAAGAAAATGATCAACTAAACTCATTCCTAATGATTCTAGGTAGCTAAGTCATGATTTCTTTGCCTGGAGAATGTGCTTGCATGGCCTCCACTTCAAGCACATGGTGGATGTTTACATGCATGCCAAGTGGCATCTTCTCCTTAAACCGTGTGGTGATTTCTCCCTTGGTGAGTCATAGGATGACTAAGATTCATTAGACAACCAAGTAAGCAGTGGGCTACTGCAGAAAACCCTCCTAAGAGGGTAACACCTCTTGGCTAAGCAAGCACCGATTGAAGCACCGTGTGTCCCCGATTTTGCTCCCATCCTTCCACCTTAATTTGATGAGTATCATTGGGTTTCCTTCCATGGGGGGGAACCTCAAGATGTTGTCTATCCCCCTTATTTAGAAATCTATATTAACATGTCATTAGGAGGCTCAAAGAGCATGATTAATCAAACTGTGCAAAATCAGGTGCGAAGCTGGGAGCTCGGCTTCTTGTCTGGACTAGATGTCTTGGTCTTCTTGTTTTGAACTTTTTTCACATGCCTGGTAAACTAACCAAAAAAAATAGTTACATAGTTTGGACGTCATTCAGGCTATGAACTAACAAAAACAAAATTGGGTTAAAACTGTTCCAAAACTATAGTCTGGACAGTTCGGGTTCAAGAGTTGAGTTAAATTATCAAATGAAATCAAAATGAGCTAAAACTTGTCTTTTTGGAAAGCTAACTTCTTGAACTTCAAACAACCATGGAAAAATATTTGACTTAAACCTCAAAGAGGCCTACTTAATTAAGCTCACAAAAATCAGGTATGTTTGTTGATTTGAACCCGTGACCTGCTGTTTGTGGTCCTTAGCAAAATAAAGGCCGTTTCTTGGACTTTGGGTACTGAATGTGATTTACCTAAACTTATTTGAATGCCTAAAACATACTGCCTTGAGGGATGTCTATCATCCTCCCCTTGTTAAAAAGAATTTGACTTCAAATTTGCTAGATAGTCACAGCCCAAGTGGGAACTTAACTCTGCTAAGCTAAAATATGATTAACGCCTCAATATAAACCCCTTTTGTTCTTAAAAGCTGTTTTCTTCAAACCAACCTTGGAAAACACCTTTGGATGTTTNNNGAAAAGGATCCGAATACTCAAGGTTCTTGTGTAGTTTGTATTCAAGGAGTTCAGAGGGTGGATAAAGGTACTGCGGTATTTTTATTTATGATAAATGAACATACCATGATGTTCTTGCTTTTTTCATCCTTATCACCTTGGAAACTACTGATAACTCTCTCCAAAAGAAGCATTTGTCTCTCACCAACTTTCTCCTCAACTTCTTTTTGGTTCTCCTCTTGAAAAACTTTCTTTTCCTCCTTTACTGCCTCCCATTTGGCCAAGGCAATGATTTCCGTATTGGGACAGCCCAAGGCTGTGTTACCAAGGCCTTGGCACTTAAAACACCTCCTAGGGTTTAAAGGGTTAGGGTTAGGTCTAGTTTGAGGGGATTGGCTTTTTTATAGAGTTTGGTTTTTTTTTTTTGTGGGGTGGAAGGGGCTAAAAGCATGGGTTTTGGGGGTGGAAATGAGCTCCCCTTGTTAAAAAAAGATGTCCATACACAAGGATTTTGGGTCATTCTTTTCAGGAAGCAGAGAAACATGTTTGAGCATGTAGACAGGTGGGCACAAGGCACCCATCAGCTTACTTATCATCTTCTTCCAAGTTCTCACCTTCTCTTTTCGTTTCTTTGTTCCTTTAATCTTGTAATTCTGCCACCATTGAAGTGCACAACCTCTCAATCTTAAAATAACCACTTTGAACTCCTCTTGGTCGTTAAGGTTACAACAAGTAAAGACTCGTTCCACCTTAGAAATCTAGCATGTAAATTCATCCATTTTGCCATGAAATCTTGGGATTTCAAGGCTGGTGTACTCAAATCAATTAAGGCTAGCTCTTTCTTCAAGCTCCTAAATGAAGGCATGATGGACAAATTCTAATGGTTATTTGTGGATAGATTTTGTATTTGGGGCAATAGGTTGTGTTTGAGATGGAATGAGGCTTGTGGGGTTGTATTAAAGGACAATTAGCTCTGGTACCAAATATGATGGATCTCGCTGGGAAAGAGGGAGAGCTCACGTTCAAGAGGATTGAACTAGCTCAATGGCATGTGGAGGGAAAGAAATGGCATGGTTGGGAAAAGGTACGGGAGAGATAGAAAACTAGAGATCATTAAAACTGAAACAATTCTTGGATACAGATTTTACAACCAAGAATTATCTCAGGGCCCTTGATCTTGAACTAGGATACAGATTTCACTACCTAACTTTGATCAAGACTCAGTTGAACACCACCTTACTTGGCCTAAGTAAGGATAAGCAAGTAGAGAATTTGAGGCAACAAGCATTGTGTAGTTAACCTCAACTTCGGATTTCAATTCAACATTACTAATTACAAAATGAGCTCTTGGACTATTTATGATGGAAGTCCAAGGCCTTTCTCTACTCACTAGGTAACCATTAAGAGGTTACTTAATGTTTAGGAAACCTTTGAAGCATACTTACTTAGCTAAATTACAATGAATGTATTTAAACTAAGCTAAGCATAAAAGATGAGTCTAGTAACTACAAAATGATCAACTAACTCATTCCTAATGATTCTAGTAGCTTAGTCATGATTTCCTTACTTAGAGGGTTTGCGTGCATGGCCTCCACTTCAAGCACATGGTGGACATTTATATGCATGCTAAGTGGCATCTTCTCCTTAAACCATGCGGTGATTTCTCCCTTGGTAAGTCATAGGATGACTAAGCTTCATTAAACAACCAAGTAAGTATATGGGCTGCTGAAGAAAACCCTCCTAAAGGGGTAAACCCTCTTGGCGAAGTAAGCGCTATTGAAGCTCCATGTGCCCTTGGTTTTGTTCACATCGTGCCGCCTTAATTTGATAAGTAATGTTGAATTTCCTTCCGTGAGGGGAAACCTCAAGATGTCAACTATCACCCTTATATAGAAATTTACATTAATACATCATTAGAAGGCTCAAACATTATGATTCATCAAACCGTGCAAAATCAGGCACAAAACTGGCAGCTTGGATTCTTGGGCTGGACTGGACGTCTTGGCCTTCTTGTTTCAAACTTTTTTTGACATGTCTGGTTAGTAGACATCCTAAGCTAACTAACAAAAGAAAGAATTACGTAGTTTTGGATGTCATTTAAGCTATGAACTAATAAAAACAAAACTGGGTTAAAACTGCCCCAAAATTACAACCTGGATAGTTCGCTTTTCAGAGCTAAGTTGATTTATCAAATGAAGTCCAAATGAGCTAATAATTTTTTTGTTAGAGAGATAACTTCTTAAACTTCAAACCCATGTCAAAATATTTGACTTAAACCTCAAATGAGCCTAAGTAATTAAGCTCACAAAAACCAGGCATATTTGTTTATTTGAACCTGTGACCTACTGCTTGTGTTCCTTAGCAAATTAAATGCCTTTTCTTGGGCTTTGGCTATGGATTGTGATTTACCTAAACTTATTTGAATGCCTAAATATACTACCTCGAGAGATCTCCATCAATTAAATAAGATTATGTGTGCAATTAGTGATAAACATGATGTGTTATTTGATAATAATGAAGAGACTGATAATGTCTAGTTAGAAGAAGAAATATATCGGTAGATGAACCTTATTAAGCTAGAAGATTTGAATGTGTTACCTTCAAAAGGAGTTAGGGAAAAACTGGATAAAAAGTATGGTAAAATGACTATTGAAGATGTGATTAATGAAATCTGAGAAGAACTTAACTTAGGTGAAATAGAGACCAATCTTGTTAATAATATTGTTCCTTAACGTAACCTAAGGAATTTGGGGAACCTCTAGAAGAAATACTCATTTTATATAATCTAAGTGCATTCCAGTAGGATGAACAACTAATATTTCCTTCAAGTTCATCCCAAGAAAGACTACAACCTTTGAAGAAGTTGGCCTTATCCCAATTAGTTAAATGGGACACATCTTAAACATATATGGAGCTTGAAAAGAAAAGAAATATTTAAAAATTGGAAAAGACGCATAAATAGTATCTTAAACCTAAATTCTACTTAGACTGCTGTAAATTTCCTAAACTACATTGAACATAGTTTCTCTGACACTATAGCTGACTGGTGTGATTCATTAAATAAAGACGGCAAGATGAAAACACTAGCCGAATTGTTCAAGAATTCATGTAAGGAAATTAAAACTGAGTTTATCGAAGCTAAACTTGACTAAGAAGAATAAGTAAGAGAATGGCAGAGAAAGATTATTTAACATAGAATTATGGGATATGAGATATTTGAAAAGTTACATTGCTAAATTTAGTCAATATCATTACAAAATTGGACATAATGAAACTGATCTTGGTATGTTCTATGATAGATTGTCATATTTGACAAATTTCAGAGTTAATGATAAATACATTGCGTGGTTTGAATGAACAGATGCCATTGATACCCTCAATTCATCAAGAATCTCTTATTTAAGAAAATGGGTCAATGATCAATGTCTCGACCTCCAAAACCAAAAGAAAATTAAGAAGAAATTCCTAACTTGCTGGGATTCACCTAACCCATGGGGAAAGGGGCTTGAAATGAGAAGAAAAAGAAAATTTAATAAGAAAAAGAGCTTTAATAAACAAAGGGAAAGAAGTGTAGAAGAAAATTTTATAACAAACCAAGTTCTAAAAAATGAATATTTTTTTAGAAAAGTAGCTTATTGCTTTGCAGGTGTTGAATACGTGAGTATACAACCACAAGAGGGGGGAGGTGAATTGTGGTGTCTGATTTTCGCATTGTAAATAACAAACACCCTC
>NCQV01058466.1:9042-26699 GCA_002740545.1 Lophocereus schottii | reverse complement strand
TAGCCTTTAAATGAGAACCTGCTCTGATACCACCTAATAGTTTTGAGAGTACACCAACATAAGATGGGAGGGTGAATTGTGTTGGCCGATTTTTCGGAGTTTCTGGGAACACCCTCAAGAACAGTTCGGACAGAGTGTTTGCAGTGAACTAGAAACGGAATAGCAGCTGAAAGTAAACAAAATGCACACGGTGTTTTTACGTGGAAAACACCTCTGGCCCAATTGACGTGAAAAACCACGACCTACCCCTGTAGGATTTTCACACACTTCCACTATACAGGCCAAATACGTTACAGAAGTAACCTACACTGTTACAAATGTAACACTCATGTAACTGTGTACCCCAAGACAAGTTACACCACGTTCAAAGTCTCCCTAGACTTGGACACACTCAATTCTCACTGATCAAAGGAGAAAATGAAATGAGCAGCTCACTTTAAGTGCTTCTAAATAAGCGGGGTGTAAGGTACCATTGAGCACCTAGTATGCTAATGAAGAAGCCTCGACTTTTGCATACATTTTGAAGGCTTTTCTTTCTGAAAATATGACTCACAAAGCACGTTTAATCCCTTGAAAAACTGTGACCAATGCTGAGGTAGAAAAGTTTCTTAAATAAGAGAGTGTATGTGGGATAAAACAATATTAAATTTTAGTGTGCTTGTGCCGCAAGACTTGGTAACTCACCCACTAACAACTTGAGCCGCAAGGATAACTGAGTACCACAAATTTCCAACAGCCAAGCCTACAATTTTCTCCACCTATTAGCCACATTCTAAAAATAAGAGTTGTTTTACTTGGTGAAAAATTCACCCTAAAAAGTAGGCTAAAAACTCTCCACAATATTTTTTTTTCCAAAGCCAAAAATAACTCTTTTTGACTCAACGGCTACAGAAGATATATTTCAGCCATTTCAAAAACGTTAGCCCAAAAATCAAGGAAAAATCATGAAATTCAGTTTTGGCTTAAAAACACTCTAAACCCTGTTCCCAGAATTAGTCTGAGACAGTGTTCTGAGATATCTCAAAAACCATTCAAAGTAAATGTTGAATCAAGACCTTCTAATTGGCATAGTAACAAGAATCTAATAAAATAAAATAAGTACCAAACCAATGACTCTTGTTAATCAGCTGGACAGCTTGTATATGATTTGACTTGTCGCTCCAAATGGTTCTCAGAACTGTTCGTTGAGCTGTTCTGAAGTACTCCATGTTCTTTGATGCTCCTTGGGTCCTTGCTAGTTAGCTGCGTTGAAGAACTGTTTCTAGAACTGTTCTGACCTAATATTCTTAAACACATGTACTTTCCAGCAACTATTCTAAGACACTATTCTCAAACACTTATTGATCAAGCAAGATATTTCAAAAATATTTTCCGGATCCTGTCAACAACACATAACTCAAGCACAACCATATAGAGCATTATATTTGTGTTTGTTATCATCAAAACCTTATATAAGTATGAGGTCAACAATGTAGTTTATCGCTGAGGATGAAAAAAGGGTATAAGGCTTTGGCAATTTTTAGTGGTATATGCTAATCCATATGTTCAAACCCGAGAGAGAGGTTATGGCAAGAATTAATGAGGGCTACTGGAAATAGTTCTCTACCTTGGTTACTTGTTAGTGACTTCTGTAAAACGAAAGCATGGAGGAAAGGGATCATGAAGGAGAAGAGATGCAAAGGTGATTCTATATCTTTAATTATTTCATTAAGCATAATGCTATTAATAACCTAGGATTTCATCTACCTTAACTTACTTGGACAAAAGGGAAAATCTTGGCCACTCTAAAAACTGCTAGAGTAGACAGGGCACTATGTAACATTCAATGACATGCTTATTTTCAAGAAGGAGCAGCCAAGCATTAGCACACAACCATTCTAATCATACCTGCTATTAGTGGGTGTTATAGGCTTTGGACTGCCTCTGGTGAGCACAAAACCATTTAGATTCCTTACTGTGTGGTTGAAGCATAAAGGGTTCAAGGTTTTTCTCTCATAACACTGGAAGGAGGCCATTCGTTTAAACCCATCACTAGAGCATCTACCTAGAGAGTTAACTTAGTGGAATAACAAGGTTTTTGGTAATCTATTTCAACAAAAAAGGAAGACATGAGAAAGACCAAAAGGTGTCCAACTTAGGCTTGCAGAAGAAGGTGAAAAACATCCATAAAAATTGGAGGCGCACCTTAAGGAGGAACTAAATGAAATTCTTAACAAGATTGAAACTCTTTGGTTCCAAAAATCCAAAATGGATGCTATTCGGGATGGGGACTAAAATATTAAATATTTTCAATTGAATATGGTGATTTGAAGGCAGTTCAACTGTATTATGGCTCTGCAAGGTAAAAGTGGTAACTGGACTAGTAATAATGAGGATATGAAGAAGCATGTCATGGGATTCTTTGTGAATGATTATTTGGATCCCTCTAGTTCTCCTATGAGGACTACCCTCCCAGAGAGCGTTTTCCTCAGCTGAAAGATGTGCAACTTGTGGAGCTTACTAGACCATTCGTAATGTGAGAAATTCACGATGTAATCTAATCTATGGACCCCTTCAATGCTCCCAGTGCTGATGGATTTCATGCCTTCGTCTTCCAAAAATTTTGGCTTCATGCTGGAGGCAAAGTGTGTGATTTAGCACAGAATGTGTTACATGGTGGGCTAATTCCAGAGGGCCTTAATAAGACTTTCCCTACTCTTATACCCAAGGTTGATAACCCATAACTCATCACCCAATTTTAACTAAGCGGCTTGTGTCAATTTGTAAACAAAACTATCTCTACGGCCATTGTTCAATGACTCAAGCCCATTTCTAAAATGATGATTTTGCCAACGTAGGCTAGTTTCATTCCAAGACATCAAATAAGTGATAATGTGATCATCATGCAAGAAGTGCTGCACTCTATGAATTCACAGAAGGAAAAAAAGGAATTATGGTAATGAAAATTGATGTAAAGAAAGCCTGTGATAGAGTGAAGTGGAGCCTTATATAGGAAACATTGACACATGGATACTGAGGGAGTTGGTTAAGGTCATTATGGATTATGTGATGACATGTATGATGTGCGTTTTATGGAATGGAGAACAAACAAAGAAATTTCTTCCATCGAGGGAGATTAGACAGGGTGATCCCCTCTCATTGTATCTCTTTGTAGTTTGTATGGAGAGGTTGACCCATTTAATAGAAGAGTCGTGGCTCTCGAAGATGGAAACATAATGCAGTTAGTAGAAATGGGCCAAACCTTTCGAGTCTCTCATTCACGGACGACTTGATTGGTTTACAGAAGGTGCTGTGCACTAGACCCAAGTGATAAAGGAATGTTTGGATAAGTTTTTATAGCATCAGGCCAAAAGGTTAGCTTAGCTAACTCATGCATTTTTTCCTTAAGTAACACTGACCTAAGTGTAATTGAAGTTGTGTGTGCTACCATAGGCATAGAGGTGACTAATGACTTGGACCACTATATGGGCATTTCGCCAATTCTGGGCCAAATTTCCTAGACTTAATTTCAATTCATCGTGGACCGAGTTGATGGACAACTAGCGAGACAGAAGACTAGATGCCTCTCTCTTATAGGCCAAACCATACTGATCCAACCTACTATCTCGGTCATACCAGCATCGTTATGTAAATAACTCGGCTCCTATGTTCAGTATATGGTGAAGTTAACAGAAAGATGAGAAGGTTGCTTCAAAGCGCCATGGCTATAGAGCAAAAAATTCAACTCAGTGGTTGGGAGGTGGTTACCAAGCACAAAGAATTATATGGATTAGGACAGAGATTAATGAGGCAACTCAATTCAGCCTTTTTAGTAAAATAGGGATGACGGGCCTTAAACGAGAACACATCCTTATGGGCTAGGGTTTTATTTAACAAGTATTACAAGCGAATGTGTGAGCTAGAAAACTTCATAAACCAAAACTAAGGCTCCGAATGCCTAGAAAGGCTATGGGAAATGATAGGAACTCTAATTTTTGGGGGGTTCATTGGGTGGGGTATTTCCCATTGATTGATTGTTCGAAGCACCTGGCCCCTCTTTGTTTATCTCTTATTCTGTTAGCAATTTTTTGGATGAGAATATGGGGTGCAAATAGGATGAACTTAAAGCATATGTTCTAGATGGTGTTTTAAAGATGATTACCTTCTTTAAATTGATGGGAATGGATGAGAGGAACCAATGTTTTAGGGTAAAACCAGTTCAGGAAGATTCATAACATCAATCAAGTTAGAAGGGGCTTGTATGCTAATATTTGGTGCTTAAGGTGTGAGGCATGCTTAGAAGATGTTGAGCACATCCTTTCATCTTGCCTAGAAGCTGAGAAGATGTGGGAGTGTTTTTTGGGTCATAGACTGGGTAGCTCCTTCATTGATGAAGAATTGCGCATATGGATTAACTACCATGCCTCATATCAGACTGATGATAAGGAATTAAGGATTGATTGACATGGAAAATTTTGGTATCTATGGAAACGAAGAAATGAAAGGGCCTTCGACCGAATGGAAGAAGTTCCTCATGATAACATTGGCTTTTGAAGAGGAGGTTCCAGGAGATCATTTAAGCTCTCAATCAAATGCAGGAATGTGAGAGGCCAGGCACTTTATGACGCCATGTAATTTTTATCGAATGGACTACACCACCTAAGGGATGGATCATGTTAAACACAAATAGAGTAGTTAAAGGCAATCTAGGCCTGGTGGTGCTGGTGGTGTCTTCTAGGGACCTCAGGGAGGGTGGTCTTGCGAAATATATGGGGATTTGCTCATTTGTTCAAGTTGAAATTGAAGCAGTCTTATGTGCATTGAGGCTTGTGAAGGAGCGTGGAATTCAGAAACCCTAGGTAAACTTGGACTCCTTAATTGTGGTGGGTTTTAGCAAAGAGAAATATCAGCTCCCACTGGAGCATTATGCCGTAATCAAGCAGTGTAAGGAACTTTTAGCTCAGTCAAGGGGGGGAAAGGTTCTTGTGTTGTATTGTTATAGAGAAGCTAGCATGGTAGCAAATAAGTTAGCCAATATAGGAGTTAAAATGAATGCTAGCTCTACTTACTTCTCTCTCCCTTAGTAGAGATTGGAGAACTCTTAGCTATGCATGTAATGAGGGTCACTTGGCCTCGTTTATTTGGTCATTCAAAATATTCATCAGGGTCCCTGATCCCTCTTCTATCCCTAAAAAAAATGTTGCTTTCTTTCAGCATAGGCTATGTTGAAAACATCATATTCTTCTCCTTAATCGCCTATTTTCTTAAACTTGAAACAAATAAGCCTCAAACCTTCGTATTGAATTCTTTAAGTTTTGTACTTTAGCCTTAATTATGACAAGAGGGGTCGGGTAATGTCCAAATTCAACACCGAAGTGCGTGAAGTGTCTGCTCTTTGTGCTGGCTATCGCCTTGTCAATGTTCATAATCTTACCCATTTTGTCCTCAGTTTCACTAATGAACTTCGCATCAAAGCTTTTTACATCGGATGCATGCTGTCAGCACTAAAATTAGGGAGTTGTTAAGAAGAAAATAAGGCACCTATCATCATATGGTTAGGCAGTGATTATTAGCTACCCAAGAGCCCTCCTGTAGTACATATTCATAGTCCTCTATGATGATTTATGAGAATCGGGCAATAAAATAAGAGTCCTGATATGGCTGCAACTGTATGGTGGTATTGTAGCAAATCAAGGTCGATCCCATAAAAACTAGGTTGATTTATTGGGTTATATCCCCTCAAGATATGCTAAGCAAAATTCTAATTCAAGTGGTTTTGATTAACAACTGTAAATAAACTTTTCTAAATCAAATATGGGAAAAACACCTAGGAATTTTCATAGTTATAAAAGGGAATTGAAACAAAATAGTAAACATATGCCTTCTCTAATTAATTAATTTCGAGGAATTGCAATCTATACAGAAATTCAGTATATTCTTTCGAAATCAACTAGATTTGCCCAAATTAACCAAATGTCGCTCTTTCAAGCTAATTTGACTTAGCCCAAGTTAGACATCTTCGATTACTTTCTATGTCCTCCTAACATGCAAATCTCTCTTTCTAGAGGAAGTTATGCTAAGTCTATTCAAGTAGTCCAACAATCAAATGTCGTCTTTCGAATGTTCACTCTATTGTTTCAAGTGTGCAAGTAAATTTTGGCTAAAAATCAACTCACAACATATCAAACACTTGATGAAGTGAAATCAAACCAATCATGAAAATAAGCACAATTGAATATATTAAAATATGATCCAACTATGCCTCCACAAACTACTAAATCCCTAGAAAAAAGTAAACTACTCACACATGATCAAAGATTTAAACAACTAACTACTCCAAAATGATAAATCTAAAGAGGAAAGAGAAGAGAAGAGAGAAGAATTGCTCAGTCAAAAATCGCACTTAAATTTGTCGATCGCAAAAATCCTTGCAAGTCTCCACTTGAACTATATCTCTCTTCCCTTATAATCTAATCTAAACTAAGCTACTTGACGAGAGGAAAGGAGTATAAGATGAGGTGATGGGGTGTGTGAGAGGATGAGAGCCCCCCTTTTTATAGTAAAACTCTGGAAGACGAATAGCCACATGTAATAATGGAATAATAACCGCTAGGAAGTCAAAGAGCTTGCGAGAAAACAAAAAGCCTTGTAGGAAATGAAGAAACCACGGGCCGTGGCATCTACCACGGGCCATGGCAGACCATGGTGCTCACTGCCTCGGCATTCTTCTGTTCTTCTTTCTACCACGGGGCGTGGCAACTGGGGCATCCGTGGTGAGGTCAAAATATACTCAACTAGGGTCAAATTAAGGGCAAAAAGGTCCAAAAATCTACAAAACACAGAAAAGAACCATACCCAAGCCTAAAATGGGAAAAGAAGTATAGATTATAAGATAACATACATAACTCTCCCTAAAAATGGCACAAAATGACCATAAAATGATATACACTTTCTACACTTATCAAACTCCCCCGTGTTTGAACTGTTGCTTGTCCTCAAGCAAACACTAGAGAAAATCAACCGGGGAAGATGCAATGAACGACCTCTTTAAAATAGGCAAACCATAGCATGTCACAAGCAAAAATAATAATCAATGGCAACCCCAAGTAGTGCACAACACATTTCAAAATCAGAAGAAAAGAAGGTTTTTGAAAATGTATAAGACCACAAGCTTAATGTAAAACTTGATTGCCCCCAAAGAACCACAAAGCATATCATGCAAGCACATGAAATTGATTGGAGCCAAATGGACTGGTAGAACCTCACTTTTGGAAAATGTGGAGCACTCCCGCTTATGTGCTAGAAACATATCACAGGTTCACTCAAGGCTCATTCCAAAGATGCAATCTACCATATACTTGCAAAGACTCTCAAACTCTCCACCATTAAAATGCAATATGCACAAGACAATCAAGAGGACTTTAATAGGATTGTATTGTGGGCTAAAAAAGTTAACGAAAAAGAGTGGACAAATGAACTTGGACAATGTGGAGCTATTTAGTCAAATGACTATGGAGCAACCCATACCAACACTCCAAACCTCAAAATACAATGAACATACCTTATGAATCAAGTAGGAAATGAGTTGACAAAGAAAGAAACTCAAGCTACTTACTTGCCTAATGTCAATCACTTATTTATTCTTTTTTGTTCATGTCTTCTTTTTTTCCTTTTTTTGTTTGTTTCTTTGTTTTCTTCTTTTTTTTTCCTTTTCTTTAATATGTCTTTTTTTATTTTTCTTTTTTTTGGTTTGGGAAATGAAATGAAAATTGCAATTATTGAAAAGTATAGGATCACTAACTGTCAAGTCATAACCGAATACATATATGTACACAATCCAAACAAGAGGGAACCAAAGCCACCTTAAACTCAATTATCCCCCAGACCACCCACTTTATAGATGAAGTAATGCTCCATAGACTGGGTGTAAAGGTAGGAATATGTATTTACCCAAGGGCTAATATGAAGCGATCATAACAAAAACGGATATAAGCTCAAAGGGGCTAGCAAAAGGGAAAAAAACATGTAATACAAGGGTAGGCTATTTGGCTATGTGGGTAAAATAACCAAAGAAAGAAATGTCTCTATCATCTCATCAACTATGCACATACTAATGTGGTTTTAAACATGACTCAAGGTAAGTTCTAGAGATGCAACATGAAACAGTCACACACATGAAAGAAACATTAGACTAAATGTAATGAATTAGTCTAAATAAGGCTCAAAATCTCATAGGATACCTACCAAAGTCATAATTAGCTCATAAAATGAAGCTAATGTACCAACATTAGTGCTAAGGACTCCAAGGGATAACAAAGTCCTCAATCAAGACGAGGGTTAAAATAAGAAGTATTAACTAAACCTTCACAAATTTTCGTACCAAAAGGGATGACACATCAAAAATTACTCAAGCGCATGAAAGCTATTTTGCATAAAGAAAAGTATCATTGGAGATTATCTCATACCAATCCACACCATCTTTGCATGCAATACTGTATGCAAACCTAAAATGCAACTAAATGCAACAATATAATGCAGACAAAAAGAAACTTAAAACTAATAACCAAAACAAAAACATAGAAACTACCCTTTTCCCATGCTTGAATCACACATAGCCCTCAATTTGAGCATACAATAGAAAAAGGGAAGGAAAGATAAGAGAAGGGAAAGGGAAAACAAAAGAGAGTAATCTCACTAGGTTAGGTGCTAAGTGCACCTAAGCTATGCGCCCTCGTAATAACCAGGGCACATGGGGCATCAGCCACTCCATCACATCTTCAAGACACGACTCGTTAAATCAAATGTCATTAAACCACACAGGAGCTTATCGAACTCCTAGGACCAAAATTCAGAAAATATAAGGTAAGAGGCAATAACCAAAATCACACCAAAGATATCAAATATCCTCTTAACCTTATCAATGGCCTTAGAAAAATTATATGAAGGATTAAAGAATGTAGTCCGCATGATTTTCATAGGTAGGTCCTCTAGGCATACATAATAAGGGTTAATGGAGGGATCATACCCTTTAAAGTAACCTAGGGATGCATAATCATCATCATTCCCACCAAGCATATTAAACTTGTTATCCTCATAGCCCAAATCAATATTAGCATTACAAATCGTAGAATTATCAATGGGCTCAACAATGTCATATTCAAGGGAACGAGAGGGTTGTGAACACTTAAGGGAAACATGGGAATGATTAAGGGGATTGGGGAGAACAACGTCATGAAAACCAAGATTAGGAGACTCCTCATGCACGAGCACATCACGTGACTCCTCCAAAGGAGTCTCAAACTAGATCATGCACCTTATCAAAAATATCTTCTGACTTAAAATCAAACCTAGTGTCAAATCCAAAAGGATCACCCTCCCTGAGCCCCATGCACTTAAAGGAAAGGACGTGTCAGGCATGGATTGGACAATATCAGTATTGTCCCAGGGTGATACAAAGTTCGGTTGCACATAACATGCATAATAAGGACATGAATTTATATCATGGTCAGAAGAATTATAGAAATTACACAAAAAAGGAGCATAATAAGATCTAGAAAAAGAATGTACAAGTATCAGTAAATGAATATCTAGAAATAATAGTAGCTTTCTCAAACTCAAATGACTCCCAAGCAATTCACTTAAGCAAATGCCATGCATTATCAACATTTTTACAATGAAAATGCCATTATTCTAAAAGAGTCCAGGTTTTACTATTCATGCCCTCATCAACAATGTCCAAAATTTCCTATTTACCAATACAATAACAACATTGAGCAAGAAAAGCACTTAATTGCTTAAAATATCTGCAAAATTGCTCGAATTGGGGGAAATAAAAAAATTGCCATTTTTAAAATTTTTTTATGTTAATTTTCAAAAATTTTTAAAATTTTTGTAAAGAAAAATAAAATGCTTAGTTAAACCTATCGAGATAAACCCATTATTCGACGCTAGTCCTCGACAACGGCGCCAAAAACTTGATACGGCCGCAAGCACACGATAGCATTGCAGTAAATCAAGGTCGATCCTATAGAGACTAGGTTGATCTATTGGACTATAGCCCCTCAAGATATGCTAAACAATATTCTCATTCAAGTGGTTTTAATTAACAACTGTAAATAAACTTTTCTAAACCAAATATGGGAAAAATGCCTAGGAATTTCTGTAGTTATGAAAGGGAATTGAAACAAAATGATAAACATGCGCCTTTCTCTAATTGGTTAATTTCGAGGAATTGTAATCTATACAGAAATTTAGTTTACTCTTTTGAAATCAATTAAATTTGCCTAAACTAAGCAAATGTTGCTCTTTCAAGCTAATTTGACTTAATCCAAATTAAACATCTTCAATTACATTCTATGTCCTCCTAACATGCAAATCTCTCTTTGGAGGCAAAATTATGCTAAGTCTATTCAAGCAGTCCAACAATCAAATATTCTCTTTCGAATGTTCAATCGATTGTTTCAAGTGTGCAAATAAATTTTACCCAAAAATCAACTCATAACATATCAAACACTTGATGGAATGAAATCAAACCAATCATGAAAATAAGCACAATTGAATAGATTAAAACATGATCCAACTACACCTCCACAAACTACTAATCACTAGACAAAAGTAAACTACTCACATATGATCAAAGATTTAAACATCTAGCTACTCTAAAATGATAAATCTAAAGAGAAAAGAGAAGAGAAGCAAGAAGAATTGCTTAGCCAAAAATCGCACTTGAATCTATCAATCGTAAACCTGGGAAGAAAACCTGGCAAGTCTCCACTTCAAGTCTATCTCTCTCTCCTTCTAATCTAATCTAAACTAATCTACTTGAAGAGAGGAAAGGAGTATAAGATGAGATAATGGGTTGTGTGAGAGGATGAAAGCCCCTCTTTTTATAGTAAAATTCTGGAAGATGAACAGCCACGCGTAATAATGGAATAATATCCTCTAGGAAGTTGAAGAGCTTTCGAGAAAACAAAAGGCCCCGTAGGAAATGAAGACACCATGGACTGTGGCATCCACCACGGGCTGACCGTGGTGCTCACTGACTCGGCATTTTTCTGTTCTTTCTTCCATTGGTGTGGCAACTGTGGCATCTGTAGTGAGGTCAAAATATACTTAACTGGGGTCAAATGAAGGGCAAAAAGGTCCAAAATCCTACAAAACACAGAAAAGAACCATACCCAAGCATAAAACAGGAAAAAAAAGTATAGATTATAACACAACACACATAACTCTCACTAAGAATGGCACAAAATGACCCAGAAATAATATACACTTTATGCGCTTATCAAATCCCCTATGTCAACTACTAAGAACTATGCTTTATAATTAGGGTTTGTTTTTTTGGTCTCGACATCCAGCCTTTTCTTCTTTAGATATTAGAGGGCATATAGGATCATCCCCCTCTCCTTCTGGTAATTGATCATTATATGGAACTTGATTACTATCATCCTCATCTATTCAAGCAAATAGAGGATTTTCTTTAAAGGAATAATTTGCGTTGGCATGGATATTTGTGAATCCCTCTCAACATGACAATTGTTCACCACTTCATCATTTGAGGAGCTTGATTCTAATGCTACAAAAACTCAAGGAGATTACTTAGGTGGTGATTTACACTTTTATTTATTTATTCGAATGAAAAACCTAGCATAAACATCCTTCAATATGAGGGATTAGCATCATGTCCAAGATCAGGTTGCTAAGGTACACTGATAAACTAAGAAAAGGGGTACAATAAGATATATGCACAACTCATTAATAAAAAAACTGTTCTTTATCTAGGCACCCAAAAAAACAAAAAAATTGCTCCTTATCTAAGGCATTAGAAATAAACTTAGCATAGAGGCATATGCGTTACTCATTAGTCAAAAATTGTTGGTTTTTTAAGGTGTTAGATATGAACTTAGTATAGAGTTGCCTCTTTTTCATGGAGGGCAACCTTTTAAAATTATAGAAATTAGTAGCTTTTATATGATATTGTTTTCAGCTAAAATGTGTTCTAAGATATATACATGCTTCAAAGATGACTTTTAGCAGTTGTTTGTTAAAGAAAAATGAAATTGAATGGAATCAAGAAATGATACCTAACGGATTAGAGATAAGGCTTGAGTCCTAAAATCGTGTGTTCGGTAGAGAAAATTAATAGAATTGGGTTCCAATCCTTTTTGTTTGGTTAGAATTTATGGAATGGAATCAGATATTTTCTTTTTTTAACTTTTGATTTATAACACAATATCTGTCTCTTTTTATTTTAAAAAAAATTGTATGAGCTAGACTTACCCCATCGTTAATCTAATCCATGGAACTGCTTGTTTCCATCCACGGTTCGTTAATGGCAATTGTGTTAAGAATTATCAGCCTAACGATTCCAGAAGAACCATAAAAACTCAAGAATTTCATGCTTATCCTCTTCTTCATCCTTTTTAGACCAACAATTTCCTCATTTTCTCTCTTCTCCTCCTCTTCATCATCACTCCACTTCATGAACAATCATAAGCCAAACAATTTCACCATCAATCTTAATTTTTATGTTTTTCTCAAGCAAAAAAGAACCCTTAAACCCACACAATTCCTAGGAGGATTTTCTTCACCAACAAATTGAGAAATCGAATGAAAAATGCTCAAGAAATCTGGAAAAAAGTAGATCAAAAAAAGAGGAACTGTCGAATTAACATATAGAAAACCTTATTGCCAGTTAACAGTGTTCACAGTGGAGCAATAGCGTTGTCACTTCCTCGCCATCGATTGATAAGTGTTTAACGAGCAATGGCACTAGTCCAGCTTACCCCCTTCTTATTTTTCTTTTATTTGTAAAACACTAGTTTGGACGTAGGGGATGCGTTCTTGATCTCCCTGGAAAGTGGGGGCTTTCAAGTTCCAAGGTTCTAGAGGGAAGTTGATAATGGGTTCCTTGCCCAAAAAACACACATCAAACACAAGGACCAGGAATTTAAACCCTTTAGGTATATGTTCCATTGCATTTCCTTATACCAAACAATCTCCTAATAAGAATAAAGGCATATAACAATTCATTTAGCAAGTATAGACAAGTGCTTTGATACAATACAAAAATAAACAAATAACCACGGTAGACATAATTGATACTATAACATGGAAAAGGTGATACATAATAACAACAACAACAACTCCTCTTAGTATGAGCCCTACTTTTGTAGAGTTTATAGAGATGCAAATGTTGGTAACCTTACCTTTACAGGTATCTCTTTCTCCATAGATAGATTGATTCCAAGAGACTCATATAAAAAGATTTTGAGGAAATATTGAAAGGTTGAAAACTAATCATAGACACAAGAGAATGAAACTATGAAATACTAAAAACAGGTGGCAATAACTATATAGATAAAAACATACAAACAACATAGTAAAGGTAAGCACTATACCTTAACAATCCGAGGCAAACTAATATTGACTCTTAGAGAATAAGGGTACTACTCACATACAAAAAATGGCATACCTAAAATAGAACATCTCTTACCTTAATCCTAGGCCACTACAAAATTACAGCTGAAATTTGATGGTTTGTTTTGATGGAAAATAGAATTGTCAAAAATTTTAACGGAAATTGTGATAGAAAAGCAGGGTTACTGGTGATGTATGTGATTTTGTGAATCTTGAGGTAAATTTTCATGGGTCACAGACAATTTTTGACAAATTTTCCGTTAAAAGGATGAGTAACTATTTGTATGTAATCAAGTTGTGATAGGCCCATCACAATTTTCTTGTAAATTCTCATTTTTGACAAGGAGATTGTGACGGAGCCCATCACAATTGTGAGAAAAATAATAAATTAAGTATTTGTTGTGTCACAACCAACAACCAATAAACAACATTTACTTTTTGTCTTTCATCCCATCTCCCCTACCCCTCTCACCCAACCCCAACCTAGCATGAATTAAGGCCCCCTGCCCCCATGCAGTCTGTCACTCTCTCCTAATTGAACCACTCTCTCTTCCTCATTTTCTTTCTCTTCATATCCCCAATGCTTCCCTAAAAATTCCCAACCCAGATTCTTCTTATTTGCATTCATTGCCTACCTAACTCCATCCTCATCTCCTCCCTCTATCACCTCTCTCTCCCCCTCATAAAATACCCTCTCTTTATCAACTCTCTTCCCCCTCATAAAATACCCAAAGACGATTGGAGAATCGCTTTCTTGCTGTCCAGCATCATCAACATTAGCGCCCCACAAGTGCTACATGAAGATTGATGTTAAATTGTAGATGTATATGAGGATTAGTATTCTATGAGAGATTTTGACAGGTGGAGAGTCAGATCTAAAAGTTTAAATGTTAAATTTTCGCGTTAAGTTCTCGGACCTAAAATTTTAGACAAAATAGTTATGATTTTGGTTTATAATTTTTGATTTCATGTCTCAATTTCTTTATTTTTGGTTCAATTTCTCTATTTTTGCTATAAGCAGTTACATTTGTTACGTGGGCATACAACGAACGTGTTTGTAATTTTATTTTAATTAAATTAGGTAATGGTGTTTTAATTAAATTTCAAGTTTCAGATGTAAGATTTTGGAATTTTATATCTAAATCTGAACATTTGATTTGAAATTCAAATTGCACTTTTGAAATTTACAATATGTGGGTCGAGAATTTGAAAAATTACTTTAGGTTGAGTTCTTTGAAATTTTTCAGGTCTTAAATTTCAAAAATAGGTGCATGATTTTTGAATTTTTCAATGTTTAGTTTTGAAATTTCAAAAAATTAGCCCTAAAATTTCAAAATTGTTAGCTGAAATTTTAAAAATTTAGATCTAAAATTAAATGGGTCTTTTTATATTCAATTATATTATTGAATGAGAACATATGTTTTTATGGCTTTTGGGTGGGCGAAGAGGTGCTTTTTTTCCCCAAAAAAGGTGGAAACAAGTACCTATAATACTACTAGATTAGACTAAATACATCCTAAAGGCTTAAGGCAATCTTTGATCACATGCAAAAAGAGGGGGGTGGGGGGGGGGGGGGGCGCAATCTCTTAGCAATTAGGACAGCCTACAATATGACAAGGTGAACAAAGCTCATAGACTATATTCAATCCATCCTAATTTTGTCAACCTTGGAGAAAGTTAAAAATAATGTAAAAGTAGCAAACTAAGAATATGAATATTTCCACTTCTTCATTCACTGAGATAATAACAAGCATGGAAGGGAGTAGCTAGGTAATCGAAGAGAAAAGAACCTTTTTTCTGCTTATTTTTTGGTCCCTATAGTCAAACGATTACAATGACTTGTGTCTACAAAAGAATAAAGGAAGCAACCGAAAACCAATATAATAAAATGTAAAAATAAAAATGTGAAAAGAAAAGGAAACTAGAAGTGTGATTTTCGAGTTTTTCAATATTTACGTCTCAAATTTCCAAAAAATAACTCCAAAATTTTAAATTTGTTAGCTGAAATTTTAAAAATTGAGATCTAAATTTAAATGGGTATTTTTAGATTCAATTTCATTATTGAATGAGAACATATTTTTAATGTTTTTGGATGGGCCAAGAGGTGCTTTTTTGAAAATATTGGTGAGCAACTTCAGGTATAAATTCTTCAGGATATTTTATTTTCTTTGTTTACTACATAATTGTCTTTGTTCAACATATTTGGTTCCTTTATAGTTCAACATGTAGAAGGTAATGATATATGAGAGGGCGGAGAAGACTACGAGAAAGCAGAGAAAATGTTGGCTATATAGTTTTGTGATTTTTGTTGTAAATTTTGTTGCTTTGTAAATTTTGTTGTAATTTTTGGATAAATTTTTCTAGTAATCTTGTCTTATTGTTTTTTATTTTGAGTTTTGGTTAGTAGCCTTTTTCTATAACCCCTTCCATGGGGCCCCCATGCCTCCTGGTCGTATACATATATCTATCAAAAGTGTAATGTAACTTATTTAATTAAGTTCAAAAACAAAAAAAAACAAAAGGATGTCGAGGAAGGGGAGAAGAGGGTTAGGAGAAGCAATCTATCACCTATGAGGGCAAAAAAGGAAAATTTTGTATCATCGTATTTTTTTTATTTTACTTATGTAATGTTTGTTAAATTTGGGCTCTAATTTTTGGAGCTAAAAATTTAAAGTTGCATATGTATATGGAATTACATGAATTTCAAACTTATAAATCCCAAATGTTCAATTTCAAATTTCAAAATTGTGTTAATATGTGAATATAACTACATTGCCAATTTTATTATATGGCTACTTATGTTACTAATTGTGTCATATGCTACCTAGCATATTGTAAAACTGAATTTCTTTTGACATTTAGCATAAACATATGATAGAAATTTTGATGGAATGTCGTCAAAATTTTGACCAAAAAAATATAGTCCGTCATAAAGTCTGATCGAGTTTATCACTGCACCCATCAAAAATTTCTTGCGCAATCATAATCCAAAAAACCATCCTGGTTGTGATGGCCAAAAGTTTCCATCCAAATATTGTTCAAAATGTTTAAGATTGACTTACTTTGACCAAATAAAGGTATTAGATTAGGGAAGAAAGCCCAAGAGCTTGATGAATGTCAACCAAATGCTCACAAATCTCAAAATAAGAATGATAATCCAATAAGATCACAACCCCAATGCAACATAAACCATCAAGAAGAGAGATTTTTTTTGTGGATTTTGTCTAGTCTAGTAACAACAATAATTAGGAGATATATCTAAGCTAAAGGTTAAACCACCACCTAGGTTAAATTCAACCCACCAATCAATCTCTTATAGCCTCAGCCAGACTAGACTCAATTTCACCACTCTACTTTGAGAGATAAAGCTAATTGAGGTTTTTGAAAAGATATCTAAGCAACAAGCTAATAAAATTCATCATCCAAATCTGAGAAAATTACAAAGGATTCTGGCAATTATATACCATTGGTTTCCTCTTCTCCAAGCTAGGTACTAGCCAATAGGATTACAAGCAAATTAACCAATGAAATCTTAACTAGTGTGCAATTAAGGTTGACCAATAAGATTTAAAGTTCAGCTAGGATTAGCTGCACTTTCCTTCTAGATGGCTCTTCTAGCTGCCCATATAATCTCATCTCCTAATTCAACCATTTGCTAGCCCAATTAAGCCTATAATTAACACTATATATTTTTTAGTACTATACCGACCCTTGCTCGGTTCATGGCCCACAACCTTCTTAGTACTTGGAGTTTGAATGTGATTCAGGATGGGTTAGAAAATAGACATATGATACTATCAACTTATGTATAATTTACAAATATCCAATTCTATTTTCCTTGCTCAAACTAAGATAAAATTCATAGGATATGTTCTGCCCAGAACCTGAAAATTAATAAAAATGAGTGGTAACGAAGAAGAAATAGCTAATCTCCTTATTTAAGGAAATTTGTTTCTAGCTTATTTATGATCTCAAAGGCCCTAATCAATAATGTCCTTAGAGTTTCAAGACTTTGAGTCCTATTTCCAAATGTCATTGTTGTTCCTATTTGGACCATGGTTTTAGCTTGGAAGGGGGGGGACCCGTCTTTGTGGCTTGCTCTACATCAACCTCCCCCCCCCCAAATAGAGGATTTGACCTCAAATCCTTACAGCTGTAATCCAGGTATACCACTCTTGATCACTTGTTGCACCCATTGAGTTTTAGAAAACTCATTGTGCTGAGAGTGCCACCCTTCTTGAACATATATGAGTTGTTAA
>NCQV01058458.1:1667-23018 GCA_002740545.1 Lophocereus schottii | reverse complement strand
ACCACTCTCCCATTTGTCACCATCAAGGCCTTTTCCTTTGTAATAGCATTTATCTCATTGTAGTCTATTTTACTTTCATTTACTTTATATCAGATTTAATTACTTTTATTTATTTAGTTTTGAAGTTATATTGAAATACCCAAGTTATGTATACCATTTAATTACTCAATTTCTATTACACATGCTTTTACTTACTCAATTATGTGAGTGAGGATCATTTACTGACTATACATATCTACAATGACATTTATGAGACAGAGTCGGGGCCTAGTTATCATTCCCCATTATGCATAAAAGTTATCAAGTCAGAACATATTTATCAAGTCGGATGACATTTTTAAAGACTCAAGGTACATCGATTACCTATATCTTCAGAAAGCAGAACATGTTTATCAAGTTACAACTCTTAATAAGTTTATCAATGAATCAGTTTATATAGTGATTTGCCATTTAACTTGTGACCTCATTAGTTATCATCTATAGGACATCAGCCCATCATTTACCTATGTCGCTTTAAGCCAACTCTTGATCGGATTAGCAGGTATACACCTATGTCTAGATCATATCATTGCAAGGGGTTTATATCCAGATAATAATGAGTAATTCAGTTTCATATTACTTTATTTTCATTGTTGTTGCGAACTAAATAAATTACAAAGGCGGGTACCCATCAACAGTATTTCTATGCTCATTTCACAATACAGGAATGCATGTACTGAGTTTTTGCTCACATTTTCAAATTTTTTTTGTGTTCTCTATTTTAAGTGATGAAGTATCATATGTTTCTCTATTTAGCAAGCTCTTTTGGAAGTCATCAGATGCTCACAGTGGATTCCGCATAGTATGAATATTGGGTTTGACCTCATGGTCAAGTTTGGTTTATATCCAATATACTTGTGTAGTGTGGAGTGCGATTTAGCACATGGTATGATTAAGTCAATTGTGTTGAAATTGAACTAAGACTTTGGTCTTGAAGTGTTTCAGTTTAATAGATATTCTGATGTGCACATGAGTTACAAGATTAAATAGTTTCGATGAGCCTTGTCCTTATCAGGATGGCGGTAGTGCCTTCCTATCATTAAGTGTTCTACTGCAGTTTACTATAAATTATGTCATTAGCATTTTGGGAGCATTACAGATTTGGTATCAGGCCAAAGTTTTGAGGGCCACTGTGAGCTAAGTTAGCTATCAAGGTGTGCATGGGTTATGTTGGACTAGTTAAATAAGCTATTGACTATAATTTCATATGTATGGGCATATATGGAGGAACCATTTTCATTTGGGTGGCTCAATCATTTGGTAATATCCTGAGGTTCGAGTATTAGTAAAGTGTAGTGTGGAACCATTTGGGTCACCTATTAGTGAGGCTTGGTCTCATTTATCTGGGAGCTGTATTGTATGTTTCATTTCTCTCATTTGTTTAAATTTTAGCAATCTTGCACTCCAGGTATATGGCCCATTGAGTTATAAACTCCGGCGTATAGCCCTTGAGCTATTAAGGTATTTCTCTCCATTTCAGGTATCTATAGTAAGGCTTTAAGCCAGGTTTTAGTCAGTTTTTACGCGAAACTTTATTCGTTTTGCCTAAGATTTTAGAGTTTTATTGAGATGTGTTAATATACCTTACCTTGGGTACAGTGATGGTTGAAACCCGATGTCGGGATGTCATTTGCAACTTCTTAAGGGAGTAATACAGTGTCAGGTTAGATGTAAATCTCTAGATGAGAAAATGCTTTATGGGGCAATATCTTTGAGGCGAACCAATATGAGAAAACGTTATAATGAGTGCTTATGTATGATGATAACAGTTGGTAGCTTATAATGTGCTACTTGGCATCATATGGGTGGAACGAGTAACATTAAGCTACCATTCTTGACATTAGGACCTTACATCAACAATGCTCCTATTACTTCCTGTCATTAACTTATTTATGCCGTAGTTACCTTGAATTGTTTAGAGGCATCATTTCTTTGCCACTTATACTCTCTTAACTTATAATGGAGTGTTTATGAAAAATCTCACATGTGGTCGGTGGCGAGTCCTTTAAACACATATGAGCAACCTTTCTTATAGCGATTCAAACCTTGACAATCATAATCGTTTAATTCTCTGTTTCTATAATAAAGCCTATAATGACCCCTGGTGTGCGTTATTGCGTGATTTGCAGTTCTTCCTAAGCATATTTGACCCATTCTACTTGCATTTTAGTCATCACTATATTCATATTTTTACTGTCACCTACTTTAACTCCTTACTTTTATTTGGGCACTATTCATTTATTGCTTGCACAGCTTTTGGTTGCTTCAGACCAAGTCATTCAGGGCTCTTTCAGCAATTAAATAGATCCATATTGTTCGTGTTTCTTTAACACCGTAACGTCATGTTGGCATACTATTCTATGGTCGTGACTACATGTCATTACTCAAATTATTTTGGAAATCCTTTCTTTACTAGTACAACCTATCTTATTAATGATAAACAATGATTTGTGCTATTTTCATCAGCCAGCAGTTTTGAAGTTTATATGCCCACCCAAGGCTTTCATTTACTACAAAATGTATTATTGATTGATGTCATCATGTTCACTCATAAGACTAACTTCTTCATCTTGACGTATTATCCTTTCAAACACTAGATGAATAAAATTTTCCTTCTCGTAGTGTTGACCCTTATCTTCGTCATTTTACTTACCTACAGATACCATATGACTTTTCAAAAGCCGCTTTGGTAATCTGTTACATTTCTTCACCTTCAGTACTTAATACTCACTCTCAACTTNNNAACATCATTCATTTGCTTTACTATCATGACCATCATGAATAAATTGCATGTCTTGTATATGCAGGTCATTTATCTGCTTTACCTCTTTCATTATGAATCTTCATCCCTTTATTCATTTGGCTTATATGCCGGTCCTTTATAACCAATAAAGAAATATCTTTGTAAGAGTTCATGGTATGATTACATCTCTTTACACTTTAGATCGTCCCCTATCTTTTAAATTTACTAAGACTAGTAGGTAGTCGAATGTGTTATCTTTTGTAAGTATGCCTTCATTAGTATTGCTGGAACCATATTTATTGGGCATTCAATCCAGTTTGATTGGCATATCTTGTTATCATTATGTGCATAAACTGATTGTGTACTTATAGAAGATGACTTGTTAAGATCTTAAGGTTAGCTTGAGAAATGAGGAAAGAGTAGATGTGCGTCTCTATAGACCGGGGAAAGAAAAAAATCATATTTCTGCCCTAGCTACACTGTGCAAACAAGTAAGTTGTTGTGTCAATGTTATGTTAACTACACTCATTATATCCATATCTATATTTACAATTACTGGATTTAGAGATGTCCTATCCGAGGACTATCAGGACTGTTTCTCCCCAAGAAAAATTGATTTTCAGATCAACCTAACTCTTGATTGCTCAACCCATCTTCCAAACCCCTATCATATGACCCCCAACAGAGTTCAAAGAATTAAAGATTTAGTGGATGAGTTGTAAGGGATTTATTTCACCAAGTGTGTCCCTATGGGGAACCCTAGGTTATATGAAGAAAAAAGACAGAACCTTATGGTTGTGTACTGTGTACAAAGAGTTGCACAAGATCACTATCAAAATAAGTGCCCTACACCTTGATTAAATAACTTATGGGATTAATTGCCAACAACAGAAGTCTTTTCCAGGAATGATTTGAGATCCGGATATCATACCTAAACCATGCAACCACAGTTTATCTCTTACAAGAATGCCCTTTTATAGTAATCCTTGGAATTGTTTGCTTGTCTCATCTTTAAAACTTGATACTATCCAATATTGTTTAATCTCTCTTGCATTTCAACCTAATATTTCATATTAGTGTGATCTTCCATGTCTTTGCAAACCCATTGTTAAATGTGCAATATATTTTTGTTGGACCTTATATGGTTGTCAACACTCCAGTGCTCTTGAGTTTCACCATCTTTATCTCATGATCATGAGTTGTATTTTATTTTGTTAAGAGCCGATTCACGCATCTAACTTACATCCCATTTATTCATAATGATAAGCTTGTATAATTTGTTCTGAATTCATAATGTAATTTAACTCTCATCGGTGTGGGTGATCACGAATGTTATAATCCCCTTACTCTCTTTATTTTGAACTTCAACTCCCACACATATATCTTACATTCTGATATATAAACTTTCGCATTCTCTATATAATCTTATTGTTGTACTCGAATTGGCTTTATATGAGTAAAGGCATATTCCAATTGTAGCTTGTTCAATCTATTTATCTATCCATGGGTACTTTGCTTATCCAATCTATTTGTCTATCTATTACACTTTGCTTATCCAATCCATTTATCTATCCATTACACATTGTTTGTCCCGTCTATCTATTGCACTTATCTTATTGCTTGTGGCTATAAAGTCACCTAGTTGAAGCTCAGTTGCTAGTCATCTTGTTTTCAATTCATCAGTTAAACCCGAGTATAACCAGGCCATCGTTCTCCTTGGTTAATTATTTATTGGACCCTTTATAATCAATATTTATAAACCACAATTCTTGTGGCATTATATTTCACAATTCATGATACACCTATGATTATCTTCATTCTAACCATCCCATGATAATCCCTTCCTTATAAATATTTTCTAGCCTCAATGTTTGTTTCTTTTGTTCCTAATGACTCACTTGACAACCAATTCGATCATTTTTATCTCTAACCATGTTTATTCTAGCGTTTAATTCAGACTTAGAGCATATCTTAGACTAATCTGATGAAGAAAGATCATGTGATGCATTAAAAATATCAAATGAGGATATTTTGATAAGGGCATAATCTTAGACAATGTCTAGCAGTATTAGAGTAAGCTAGAAGAAGCATCGAGAATAATGAGACAGTTCAAGCGCATGCTAAGGTGACAATAGGGCTACATAAGATTCATATGGTCATATTGACCAAAGAAGGAGACAATCAAAGTTTAGATAAGATACAAAGTATTCCAAAGGGCTTATCTAGTCAAAAGTGTCAGGAGACTAGATATTAGAGATAACTGAGTCCTTGTTACATTGGGATTTATGAGTCAGTATCAGAGTACTTATTAAGAAATGTAATGGTTTCCAAACTTATTAGTGGTCAAGATGGAGAACCAGTAGAGTAGAGTACCTCCTTTGCAGTAACAAGATTTTCTTTTGATGAGATTATTAATTTTGAACCAAAGTAATCGAGCCAGTGAAGTCACTGAGGATCTAGATGCTCAACCGTAGAATTAAGCAACTATGCACTTTGGGCTCATCACACCTTTTTGGAAGGAAGCAGTGAAAACCAACTATTCATGCTTGAGGTGGCATGGTATTCATGGTCAAAAATTATAAGTTTCGAGGACGAAAGTCTTTAAGGAGAGAAGGCTGTCATAGCCTGACCTTAAACTATATTTATTTATTTAAATCATATTTATTTGTTTAATTAATCATGATTATTTATTTAATTGGTTATGGTTATTTATTTAACCAAATTATATTTATTAATTCAATTACACCAAATTTATTTATCTAACGAATTCTATTATGTTATTTAAATTTTTCACCTTCATTTATTGTATTTAATCATCTCGATTGGAAGATATTTTATTTTGGATCCCACGTTACAATTCAAGTGTCATTGATTGTCAATTCAAGTTTCGTTGATTGATTAAATATTTGGGTGAATCGATATTAGGCATCGGTAAGCATGATTTAGCGATTGTTTATTTTCTTAACGTTGGAAAAATTTAATCCCGAGCCCTATAAAATTCTTAGTGCAAACTTTGAATTATTTTGAGCCCAAATTCAAGCCCAGAACCAATCATTTAAGTGCAAAACAACAAAGCCCAAGTTACTTGCCAATTGATTTTCACTAATAGCTATTGCTTTGTGATTAATTTTAATTAGCAAAAAGGTACTTTATGACTCCAAATTTTTAGCCATACTTAAGCTAACATCCAACCAAGTGACTCATCAAAAATTTACGTGAACAAAATGAAGAGATAAGCTCTCCCTTGCTCTCTCTCCCCCCTACACTAATGCTGCCAGAACAGGGGCAGCAGCTACTGCCCCCTTGTGCCACCATTTTTGGTGGTTTTTGGCTAGTTTTCTGGTCACCTCTCGGCTGCCTCGACTTTCACTTGCTGCCAGCTATCATGTCTAACGACCAGGATCACTCAAAACAGCTCCCTCCTCCCTCTAATTCAAGCTTAAAGTAGGGTATACCCAAAACTCTAACTTGTTCTATCTTGAGTTTTATGATTGTTTAATTTATGGGCTATGTTTGGATGATCAAATTGATAGTTATTATGTAATTTTTATTGAGTTTGGAGATGTTCGGAGTCATGGGTATTTGATCAAGAACATGATCAAATGACTTGAAATTAAGCAAGTATGAGTTTGAGGATATTTATATATCTTGTTGTGATTTGTGCTATAAATCACGAAAATTATGATGTTAGATGATCATTTTGAAGCCAATTATGTTTATTTGGATGTTCAATTGAATGGGCAAGAATTAGGGTTTTCATGGTCATGCTTGATTTAAGTGAGTTTTTGTATTAAATATGTTCATTTGCATTACATGAGGTGATTTATGATGTTGGTTATGTTATTGGATTAACAATGAATCTTTGGATGATTATGAAGTAGAATTTGTGGATTTTGGCTATCTAAAGTGATTTTGAGGATCATCCCATGGTTTAATAATTTTAAAAAATGATTTTAGAGGGCAATTATGTGAAAAAGGAGGATAATAAAGTAGGTAGCAAGCTGTGAAGGACCCGAAAATAGGAGTTTGTTTCGGAAAAAACTGGTAATGCATGGCTTGTCAAAAAATTATAAATTTTTGTGATGAGCTATACCAATGAGTTATCTTTCAAATGACTTTTGAATCACCTTAATCCGAGTCTTGTGGACAAAGTTATGGCAGTTTTGCTAGAACTGCGTAGGTTCAATCAAAACTGACACACTTGTGTTCTAACCCCACTTTGGGAACCTTATTGTGGGAATCATATTTTATGTTGTAAGTGAAAGTTTTTCGGGACTTCTTTTCTTTTCAGATTGGGCTTTTAGGTTTCCATTTGAAGTCAAGGGTGAAAGTTATAAATTTCAAAAATTGTACTATAGATTGTCCATATTATTTTCGAATTTCCTATAAGATATCATGAATTTGGTTGAGTATTTTGGAGTTTGATGATTTTTGAAAGCATTTTGATTAATTGTATAAATAGCAATAATAAAGATTGAGTGAGATTGATCATGCACTCCTTTTGTGTATTTTAGGCTAAGTAAGCTCATTTAAGGAGTAAATGAACATTCATGGATTTTCATGGAGCTTTTAGCTTGATTAATGAGAAAGAAGAAGACAAGTATACAACTTGGGAGCTCACTTATGAACTTTGAATCAATTATGAATTTTATAAAGAAAATACCAATTGTAGTGAGCTTAATAGCTTCTATTGAGTTCAATGATTCATTTGGGGTGGAATTCTATATCTAATGGATTTATGAATGAATTATGGGAGGTGAGGAGATTTTTTTTGACTCAGAAATCATATTTATCAGACCAAGTTATTACAGTTTATACTATTTTGAACCAAGATATATCTCTCTTGGCCTCGAACCTTTATTATTTACTCAATTCAGAATGTATCAAATGTATTCATTAAGCCAATCTAGTGTACTCGCTGTTATCTTGAACCAAGCTATACATTAGCGAACCTTTAAACCCATATCAGCAACCTATCTCAGAAAAGGTGACAACCACTCCCTTATTTGTCACCATCAAAGCCTTTTCCTTTGTAATAGCATTTATCTCATTGTGGTTTATTTTAATTTCATTTACTTTATAGCAAATTTAATTACTTTTATTTATTCAGTTTTGAAGTTATATTAAAATATACAAGTTATGCATACCATTTAATTACTCAATTTCTATTACACATGCTTTCACTTACTTATTATGTGAGTAAGGATTATTTGCTGACTACACATACTTGCAATGACATTTATGAAACAAAGTCAAGGCCTAGTTATCGTTCCCTATTATGTATAAGGGTTATCAAGTCAGAACATATTTATCAAGTCAGATGACATTTTTAATGACTCAAGGTACAGCCATTGCATATATCTTCAGAAAGTAGAATATGTTTATCAAGTTACAACTCTTAATGAGTTTATAATGAATTAGTTTATATAGTGATTTGCCATTTAACTTGTGACCACATCAGTTATCATCTATAGGACATCAGCCCATCATTTATCTGCGCGGCTTCAGGCCAACTCTTGATCGGATTGACAGGTGTACAGCTATGTATAGACCTTGCAAGGGGTTCACATCCAGATAATAATGAGCAATTCAGTTTCATATTACTTTTATTTTCGTTGTTGTTGCGAACTAAATAAATTACAAAGGCGGCTATCCATCAACAGTATTTCTATGCTCATTTTACGATATAGGAGTGCATGTATTGAGTTTTTACTCATATTTTCGAATTGTTTTCATGTTTTTCATTTTAGGTGATGGATTATCACATGTTTCTCCATTTAGCAAGCCCTTTTGGAAGTCATCAGATGCTCACAGTGGATTCAGCATAACATAAATGTTGGGTTCGACCTCATGCTCAAGTTGGGTTTATATTCAATATACTTGTGTAGTGTGGAGTGCGAGTTAGCACATGATATGATTAAGCTGATTGTATTGAAGTTGAACTAGAATTTTGGGCTTGGAGTGTTTCAGTTTAATAGATATTGTGATGTGCACATGAGTTGCAAGATTAAATGGTTTAAATGAGTCTTGTCCTTATCAGGATGGCGGTAGCGCCCTCCTATCATTAAGTCTTCCGCTGCAATTTTTTGTAAATCATGTCATTAACATTTTAGGGGCATTACAAGAGAGAGATCCCGTACTCTTCTTCTTCGAAGCTTGAGAGGCGACATCCTTCCTGGCCATATCTTCTTTGAAAAGGAAGCTCTTGATGCTTGAAAGTCTTGATTTTTAGGACAAAGAGATGAAAGGTAGAGATGTCCCACCGAGCGTGCCAAAATTTATAAATACAAATTTCAAGCCTATAATAAATTAAATAGGAATTTGGGTACAAAATTAAATTTTTGTATTGATTTGAATATGTGGGTACAATCTCTATTGAATACAATGAGTATGATCCTCTTATTCGATCTCCTTTTTGAAGTTGAATGAACTTTAGCTTGGGAGAGGACCTTAAAGGCTTGATCTCAATCAAAGCAAGTCTTTGATCTTCAAAGGAAGACGAGACATGCTCAATGTGCACATTGTCTTCATTGAAAGATAGAGTATTTAAACTTTGGATGGATTCCTCAAATTTTCCAAACGTTGAATAAAGTGGGTGTAAGGACGTATTTAGAGGAAAACTTCCCCTTCCTTCTTGAAAGTTAAGATGGGCCTTGACCTCACTTTGGGCCTTCAATCGGGCCTCATCTTGGATCGTTTGATTTAGGAGTCATTTACTTTGACTTTGATTTGGGAGTCTCTCGAGCTTGGGTCGGGCATTGACTTGAAAGTTGTCTTGGGCTTTGACCAGATCTTGACTTCAGAGTCATTTGACCTTTGACTTGGGAGTCGATTTAGACTTTGACCTTTGACTTGAGAGTTGACTTAAACTTTGACCTTGACTTGGAAGTCATTAGAGATTTAGGTCGCGGCTTGACTTGGTAGTCTCTTAGGCTTCGACTTGAGATTCTTTTATGCCAGATTAAATTAATTAAAAGGGTTGACCTAAATAATTAATTTTATTTTATTATGGTACGACACAATAATTTCTTAGTGCCTATTCCTACAAACAACAGTTTACAGGTTAACAATAATGCATTGAGGATGAAGATGGTAAGGTCATAGTTGAGGATACTAAAATAAAGGATTGATTGTAGAGATACTTCTGTATTCTCTTTAATTGGGAGAGTTCTGAGAATTATCAAAGTAATAAGCAAAGGAGTCAGGAGGGGCAACATGACCCTAGATCCTGCCATTATATCACTGAAGAGGAGATTAAAGGGGCATTAAAAAGGATGAAGAATGGGAATGCAGTCGGCCTGGATAATATCTTAGTTGAAATTTAGAAGTGTTTGGGTGAACAAGATCTTGAATGGATAATGAAGCCATTTAATGTTATATTTAAAACAGTAAAAATGCCTAACGAATAGAGATTCAGTACAGTTCCGTTTATATAAGAACAATGGCAATATTTAAGATTGCAATAACTATAGAGGTATTAAGTTACTTAGTCACGGTATGAAGTTGTGGAAAATGGTGATTGATAAACGGTTGAGGAAGACTATAACGATCTCGGAGAACCAATTTGGTTTTATGCAAGTAGGTTAAATACGGAAGTTATCAATCTTTTACAAAGGCTCATGGAATTTTATAGAGATAGAAAAAAGATCTCCATATGGTGTTCGTCAACTTAGAGAAAGCTTATAATAGAGTGCCCCGAGGAGGTTACGGAGGTGCTTCGAGAAGAAAGACGTGACATGTGCTTATATTCAAGTTATTAAAGATATGCACGATGGGGCAAGGATGAGAGTTAGGACCTTAGGACGGGAAATAAACGATTTCCAGAGAGAAATTGGGTTCCATCAAGGGTCAGCACTGACCTTTTTCGTTTTAATATTGTTCTGGATGAGCTCACAAAAGGGATTCAAGACGACTG
Organism: Lophocereus schottii; assembly: GCA_002740545.1. NCBI lineage: Eukaryota > Viridiplantae > Streptophyta > Magnoliopsida > Caryophyllales > Cactaceae > Lophocereus > Lophocereus schottii. Next base: position 12,321 of record NCQV01058458.1, on the reverse strand, counting down.
TCGTGGTGTATGCTTTTTGCTGATGACATTATCCATATCAATGAGAATTGGGATGGAATAGGTCAAAAATTGAGTAAAATGTTGATTCAATGGAGGGAAAGGTGGTAATGACGACAAGGTGTCCATTGGGGGTGTGGCCACACCAAGGGTTGAAACGTTCGGATATCTAGGCTCGATCATTCAAGAAGAAGGAAATATCAACGAGGATATTAACGATAGGATGGAAAAAATGGAACAATGCTTCAGGAGTATTATGTGATAAGAAGATCCAATTAAGAAAGGGGAGAGTTTATCGTATGGTTGTTACACCAACTTTGTTCTATGGTACAGAGTATTAGCCACTCAAGAAGACACAAGCCCAAAGGATAAAAGTTGCTGAGGTGAAGATGATTTATTGGATGTGTGAGCTCACAAGTTTGGATAGGATTAGAAATATTATGATTAGAGACAAAGTAGGAGTGACATCCATAGAGAATAAAATAAGAGAGACTAGATTTAGATAGTTTGGTCATATAAAGAAAAGGAGTGTAGAATCTCCAGTGAGGAGATGTGAAAGGATTACTCTTAGAAGTGTAGGAGTGAGTTGAGATAGACTTAGGAAGAGTCGAAACGAAGTGATTAGGCATGATGTAAAGAATCTAGGATTAACGGAGGACATGACTCAGGATAAGAGGCTATTTAGACCTTAGATTAAGGTTACAGATCTAGGAAAGGTTGTTTCACGCCCGTCCCATAGATCACGAGGGTATAAAAATTGGGGATGTATGGTTCTAGCTAGTAGTTATCATGCATTTTCGTTAATTGTGATTGGTAGGAGTATTTTTATTCTTATTTAGACTTTTTATTATATAACTCAGTGTCACTTATTTTCTTAGTTGGACTTTTCCCCTTTACTTACTGTTGCTGGTGGTTATTTTGTTAAATTTGGCTATCTTTCTATCGTAAAATTTTTCAACTCTAAAATGTTTTGCAAATTCAATTTAAGAGTTTTTAATAAATTCGGAAGTGAGAGTTTGAGACCTTCTCTCTCTACTCCCCCCCTGGTAACACCCTAAGCCTTATAGCCTCTAGGTTAGTCCCAATTAACCAGCTAATCAGGGTTATATGCAGCGGGGGGAAAAAACAAGGCTTAGAATGTTACTGCCCTCCCATGCGAACTAGGCAAAATAGAAAAAGACAAAACCAAGCATCCATCAAAGGAGACCGTTCAACCACCAAACATGTCATGATATTAGGTCCCCATACATGATCAAAGTCATTTTTAAGTTCAAAATGAGTTAGGGCGAACAAGCAAACACTAAGAGTATTTCATACCGTTATTACTACTTAGACACTGAGGTCATGCTTGTAAACTACACCGCCACTGTGAGACTTTACACTCTCCTGAATCGACTTCGTATGGCCCCAACATCACTTCTTGTTTCCCTCGACTTTGACGTATGTAAGCAACTTGCCTAAAAGAACAAAACAAGACAAACAACAAAAAGGAAATGAGCAGAGCCTATTACATCTACTCTTACACAGTAAAAACAATTTTAAAAGTTTAGTGCGTGCGTGCATTTTAATTCATTTTATTTCATAATAACCAAGAAAAATGAATAGTGAAAAATTGATGCTATGGCAATTATTATCTCGTTGAGCCCTTATTAAGATTAATGACGATCACAGGGATTATCTCCCTTCATAGGCGCATACCCAGACCAATCGAGAAGTCTGGTCGGCCGAAGCTGGCTAACACTGACTACGTTTAAATTGTAATTACTTTGATATTTGCTTACGTGTGATTTTTGGGTGGCTGTTTGGTGCAGAGAGACAATCTAACTGAAAATATTGGCATAAGAAGGTTTGGTGCAGAGAGATAATCTAATGGATTTCCTTGACTTATTCAACGCTTGGGAGCCCTTTAATTTCTGTCCAAAAATGGACTATTTCATGAAAAGTGCTCATAATTGAATAAGTTAATTTTTAATAATATTTTAAGTCTTGTCTAAGAAGGTATTAGTGAACTTAGTGGTTATAACACCTTTCTTTTTGGCAGCTCTAGATTGTGGGCATTTAATGAAGATTTCCCCCTCTTTTTTTTTCATTGGGGCGATTGCTTAATATTAGAGGATTGAATCGCAATCATTAAAAGAAGAGAACTGAATTGGAAAAAAGAAAAAACAATATATTTGTATTCATCTGGTAGTCTAATAAACCTTTCCTCACTGCTATGTCTGCAAGGATGCCTTACTTTCTTACTCTTTAACCCATACGCCACCTTTAAGGGTTAAAGAAAACCTAACTTGAGTCGCCAAAGTCTCATATTGCATTTTATCATCCAAGGGAACATTACAAAACCACATTATTAATTCCTCCTCAATCTTTCATGATTAACTAACCTACTCTTTAGATTCTTTGAAAGCTCTTACTACCCATCGACTCTTTCCTATTCCTACACTATTAGGAAACTCTTCATCATGCATACCCTAGCGTGACTCTTTGATCATTCAGTTAAACACTTTCAGCTCTAACACACTCCTATACACCAACTTCCATCTAAAACTTTAATCGTCATGCTCATGATCGCAACACTCATGCTATTTTTGGAGGTGTATCCTTCCTTTAAGTACCTTCTTTAAGTCTTACAAGCACATCATTACTTTTTCAAATTGACCACGTCGCCATTAATTAACAATTTACACCATAGTTGCATTAGTTTTGAAATTTTTCAAAAAATCTAAATGTTTTAGCCTAACCCTTAAACTGACACAATCCATCCCCTTCTTCTCATAGTCATGTAATTGAAAAAGAGTTCAAATAGCCTATAAGTTATCTAATCTTAGCATATTCACCCATAATTACCACATAAAACCTCAAAATTCCACCAATTCTCAACTTTCCAACCTAAACCCTAAACTCATACATTTCACCCCCATCTTCCAATTGTCATACAATTGATAAAAGCTCAAAACAGTCCGTGAATTCTCTAATTTCAGCATATTCACACACAATTACAGTATAGAAACCTGAAATTTTACCAAAATTTTACCAATTCTCAACTTTCCAAGCTAAACCCTAAACTCATACATTTCACCCACATCTTCAAATTGTCATATAATTGATAAAAAACTTCAAACAGTCCATAATTTCTCTAAATTCAGCATACTACCACACAATTACAACACAAAAGCCCGAAGGATTCGAGTTAGTTCATGAGTTCCTTCATATTGCCCACTTTACGACAATCAAAGAAAAATACCCACTTAGAACGATCAGTCCCTAAAATTCACTTGCATTCACCATCTCAAAATCATTACACTAATTGCATGTTGAATCTAAACATCTACATCACGAGAACAACATTTTCAATAGATGAGAATTACCTTTTAAACAAGTAAGGGAGGAAGAAGAAGAAGAAGAAGAAGAAGAAGAAGAAGAAGAGATAACTGATGAGGCTGAGTGTAGAGGGGGGCGTGTAAGAGGAGGAGGGAGGGGAAGGAATAGATATGTCATATTTTTTGAGTTGAGATGAGAGAGAGAGAGAGAGAGAGAGAGAGAGAGAGAGTTTCTTTGGGTGTGAAAGCACTCAGCAGATTAAAACTGCTACCCCAATCTATTATATTTTCTCTTTTTTTTTCTACCTTTCTTCTCTTGCGTTCACTCTCATATTACACACACACACATACATATATGTAACAGCCCAAATTAAACATGTTTCACTGTTTGCATTCTCCTTAATAAATCCCTGAATTAGGACTAATAAATTCGATGATAGAAGTGATAAACCCAATTATCGGGGCATTACTGCTGTCCAAAAAGGATAAGGCTTAAAGCAAATACCCTAAAGAAGATAGTTGAGCTAAATCAAACTCATGTACATTTAACATCATAACTAACATGAGGTTTATACATCACAACTAAGCAATTACTATAAAGCTTGCTTCTCCATCAACTGAAGATCTCAAGCTCCAAACTATACATGTACGACATTACTGTTGATCCATCTAGATCCCTTACTAAACTTATTTCTCCAGCTGGTTTGTTATTATGAAGGTGTTTCACTGGTCATTTGCCTAAAATAAAAAATGAAGAATATTTCGAACTCTGAGTCGAAGCTCGGTACATACATTTTCGTACGGTGAAATGATAATTGCATAAATTGGCTAGGCCCGCTTTGTAATTCATTTTAAGTTAAAACAGTGAATGAGATTAATGTAAACTGCAATTGCTAGTTATTATCTGATAGTGAACCCCCTCAAAGTTGTTACGATCTATGGATAGGTGTACACATGCCAAGCCCATTGGGAGACCTGGCTTAAAGCCACGCGGATAATTGAAGGGCAATGCCCTGTAACTGGTAACTGATGGGGTCACTAATTATATGACAAATCACTGATTAAACTGATTTATTGATATACTTATCAAAATATTATAATTTTGATAAATACGTGCTGATTTCTGAAGATACAGGTAATGAATGTACCTAAAGTCTCTAAAATGCAATCTCAATTGATAATACTTATGCACAATGGTGAATGATAGACTAGGCCCCGTTTCTGCTTAAGAAATGTAGTTATAGGTAAATATAGTTAGTTAACAACTTTCACTCTCATAATTTGTAACTTTATGAAAATTGATTAATAAAAAGGGAATCCACAATTCAAACAATTCAACATAAGATGAGTTATACTGAAATGATTTTGAAAATTAAATAAGTTAAGGTCATTGAACTCGAAATAAAATAAATTGAAGCAAAATAGACCAGAATAAAATAATTGAGGTGATAATGGAAGTATTTTAATGGATACAAATGGAATATGGGTTTTTGATGTTTCTGCAATGAATAATAGAAGGTTTAATAACAAGAGGGGTGTTGTGAGATTCAGGAAAGCTCATATAACCTTAGCTTGTGTCATTACCCTCTTTACTTCTTCAATTTTATTCTCTTGCCCATTTAACTCGATTTTCCAACCCAAGTAAGCTTCTATACAAAAGAAAGTTGCTGAACTTACTAAATTTTGTAATTTCTTTGCAATATCTATAACTATGTATAAGCTCCTGATAATATTTTCAAATTCCATGATTTCTTTCTTCCCTTATATTACCGTTTGAAGGTCTACTTTAGAAAATCCATATCTTTCACCCCCGACCTCTAGTTGAGCTATAAAATCTAAATATGAAAAGCTTAAAAAGTTCCTCAAAACTTCCATTCATAGTGTAAAACATAATTACCACAACAAGGTTCTTAAAATTGGGTTAGGATACAACTGTGCATAGCTTAGGCCTGTCATGCGTAGTCTTAGTAAAACGGCCATAATATTTTCCACAGAACTCATAATGAAGTAATTCAAAAGGTATTTGAAATATAACTCACTGATCTGTATGCCCACCCAAAGTCATAATTTTTGGCTGGGCTTACCATTACCAGTTTATTGGCAAAGTGACCCCTGTTTTCTACCAGTTCACAGCTCTAAATGCCCCTTTTTGTTTATATAACACTCAAAATGCTCCATAAACTCACCTATTTTGCATTAGTACTTCAAACAAGCTTCTTTGGCCACTTATGAAGTTTTCCATAATCCAGTAGTTTTGATAAAACTCACATAACATCATCCTTTTGAGTCAATAACACATCCAACCTTTAAATTGCATCTAAGTCTTTTCAAGTACACATACTCAATTCAAAAATCGAACTTAATCATGCATGATCTTGAAACCCTAGATTATGCCCAACTAAAAGTTACATCCAACCGTCACAATAAAAAAAAAAAAGGATCACTCACAACCTTTAAATTCATTTGTATACCAAAGATCATAAACCAACTCAAATTCAAACTTTTTAAATTCAAGTTCCATTGATCAAATTCAAGCTCAATATTCAATTTCCCCAACCTGCCCAAACATAATAAAAATTGCATGTTAGCACTCATTTTGATTAAAGGGACCATAAATCATCACTAAAACAATCATCAAAATCAAAAATAAGTCAAGATCAAGTTAGAGCGTACCTCACGTCAAGCTTGAAAGAGAGAGGTGTAGGTGGTGTTTGGTGGTTGGGGGGTGAGTGATGACTGGTGGTGCTGGGTGGTGGGGCTGGTGGCCAGCGGCAGCAGCAGCGGTTGGTGGTAGTAGGGTGTGGCCATGGGTGAGGAGGAAGAGAGGAAGAGGAGAAAATGGTGTTTGCTTGTCTAGATATTTTTCTTTGATCTTATCTTGCTAATTTGCTGATTTAAATACATACATAAAGGAGCTTTTTGTTAATCAAAATTTAGTGCAAATAATAATGATTAGCTTAATTTAATTACCCAAAATTTTCGGGCCAAGATTCAGCCCAAAATGGATTGGGCCATAATTCGGGCCCAATTGAATTGGGCCAAACTTAATAAATTTGGGGCCCAAATTTTTGCATGCTTAAAAAATAAATTTTTATGACATCATGAAAAATAATTTATCACCTAGTCATATTTACCAAAGTCTAATATCGATTCACCCGAAATTGTTACGGTAACTGAAACTCGAATTGCAAAGTGGGGCTCGAAATAAATTCTCTCAACCCGGAATTAAATGAGATAAATAAATGTGAAAAATTGATAACATGGTTTAACTAAATAAATAAACATGATTTAGGGTCGATCTATTACAATATTTATATATGCACACATATATATAAATATATGCGTGTGTGTGTGTGTGTCTTTTGTACAGAAAGAAAATGAAATTATTCAAGCCAAGTTTCCAACTCAAGGAGTTGGGCCCAAATTACTATTTGCAAGAGAATGCCAGCCATCGACTTAGAAAATTTTGGGTGATTTCCCACTAATTACACGCTCCCCTCAATATATACATTTATATGCATATAAATATATTCTTGCATTTATTATATTAATATTACTATTAATATTATTGTTATTATTAATACCATTAGGAGAATAGAAATTTGAAAAATTATGGGGGCCTCCGACCTCTATTGAGCCAAGGTTTATAAAGGTTAAAAATTATCGAATTAAGGTGCATGCGCTCAATCTATTGATTTATTTATTCATTTATTTATTTTTAAAAAAAATTATTACTTATCTTAGTGACTATCATTACTCAATAGCTTATTGTGTTAATCACATAGCTTATGGTGGAGCTATTACGGCCCATCTCTCCCTCTCTCCCCTCTCTCTCTCTAAAATTCCTCAATGTTCTTCATTTTACTAAGGCATATTTGCGAAGATGTTACCATATCTTGATCCACCATCATGTACTGATCCACCATAGTTTTTGAGGAGGGAGTATTGAACGAGCTTTATCCTAATTCATGCTTCCCCCACCCCCCATGTACTGATATTCTATTCTAACATAAGATAATTGTTACTCTTATTGGCGACAATTTAAGCAGAACCTAGAAAGAAAGTTCTGCTAAAATTTGTGTTGAATGTGGTTAATCTATATGGGTGATGATATGTATCTTGCAACAAGACACTTCTTAATTGTCTTTTCCTGATCAAAATTAACATGTCAATAATGATTTATATTGGGGAATTTTGGAAGACCAATACAGTGAGAGAATTACCCTGAGGTTTCAAGATAGGACCGCAGTCATTTTCCCTGAAGGTTTTATTCACCCAATGTGCAAAGGGTATTCTCGAATAATAAGTCTTTGAAATACGAGGAAGTCTCTTGTATACTCTTTTTGCATTAACAAGTCTACGCACTGGTGTCTCAAGAATAGACAGAAATTCAACAAGAAAGTGTTGGAAACTGTCTTGATCCATTCTATTCTTGGCACATTGGTGAATGTCAATGCGTCATTCCATAAAAAATACTTCCAAGGGGACACATCTCTTCAAGTACAAACCCCTTCAAGTAAAAGGTACTAACTAGTTAATTAATTAAGACACACTTCTTCATAAATAATAATTTAACTAATTATTATTTATATATTTTATTATATATTTTCATTTTTTTCTGGAAATTATCTCCAACAATTTAAATTTTCAACATTCAGAATTCATTATGAATCATAAAACTCTAAATTCGTTGGTTACACCAACGGATGTACAATGTCATTCTCGTCAGATCAACTGTAACCACAAAGATGTATCACTACTGCAAGCATTTGCATGATTAGAGACTTAAAAAGGGTCTTTAAAAGTTTGAATTTGGTCTCAATTTAAAACTTCATCGCGAAAATCCTTAGTTGCAATTTGAATTTGGAGACCAAATTATGAAAAGCAATCTCAAATTGTGATTGACTTTAGGCTTTGGACTCTATCGGAGTCTGGCCCAACCTGGTCTCAAATGAAGGCCAATAAATTTGGTCTCAAATAGAGACCAACCCTTATGCTTTGTCTCAATAGGAGACAGTTTCTATATGTGCATTCTTATAGACCAATTTTTGAATCTGATTGCAAGTGGAGGCTAATTTTATTTATTCGGTCTCTAATTTGATAATTTATTTTAAATTTTTTTTCGTAGTTGTTGTTCAGACTGCTCAGCTCATCTTTAAAGGTTCAATAATAATTTTCATGTGGTCTCAATAAAAATGTAATCCAACACTAAAACAAAATTAGTAAAATAAACATTCTAATTATTGTATCAACATAATCTCAATATGTATAAATATTAATGTTATTAATTTACATTTGATACGTGAATCTCGTCACTTACAACATTGAGATCCTTTTTTTGGCCCTAGTTTCTAGGGAAGAACAGATAAAGGGGGAAAAAAAACACATGCAATTAATTTTCTATGGCTATAAACGACAACCACAACCACAACCAGAGGCGGATTTATGTGGAGGGAGGGGTGTCCATGGACACCCCTAATCCAAAAAAAACTCTAATGAGCTTATTGCAAGCTTGTGAAAATATTATCGATGAACACCCCTAAAATAGGCCCAAAAAAATCAGATTGCTGAAAGCTGAGGCCTGACCATGAAGTATGAAAACTAGCCTAAAACCGAAGTGAATGCGGCCCAAAACTTTAGCCCAACCGGCCATCCCAAATACTGATTTAATTTAAATTAAAAAATAAAATTACAAAATTGCCCTTACCAAAGGGCTAGGCTTCTCGAACTCGCGTGTTTTTGCCTGCCTCAGTTCTCCAATCTCCAAACCCTTCGTCTATCTCACCCTTTGCCCTCTGGTCCCTCTCGCCCTCACGCTCAGACTCACACTGCCCCACACACCCACCGCGAATGGCCACCTATAACTTAATCGTCCACCACCGCCCGTGGAGCCCACCAATTGATAGTCCACCAAGCACTAGCAAGCAGCCAGGCAGAATGCGAGAACGGGCCGGAGTGCCGCGGCAGGTTAGATTTTCATATTTTGGCGGGTTAGGGTTTCGATTTGAGTCATTTATCGATTTTAATTACTTCTAATTGCTTATTCTCAACTTATGTTGTGTAGATAGTGATTGATTAGTTTCAACGTCAAGTATGTATTTCGAGTTCGAATCCGAAAGTCTGAAAATCCGGTTTGGTTTGTTTTTGCCAAATTCCAAAATTTTTCTTTTTTTTTTTGGGTTCATGCCAGATTTGAATGTTTGATACTTTGATTGTAGTCTTTCTAGACAAATTAGATTGTGCCATGATTTAAATGGAAAGTCATGTTTGGTTAGTTCATGAATCATGATTTAAATGATTTAGATTGTGTCATGATTATGGTCTTTCTTGTCTAAAAACCCTAGATCCGCCATTGATCACAACTAGAACTTGATCATATATATATATATATATATATATATATGCTTCCATGATCCGCAAAAAAAGAGGAGGGAAAAAAAAAACTTAGAACTTACTTCTTACTAAGTATTTATTTCTCTTTGAAAAAATATTAAAATATATAATAAAAACTTCAAGGTATTCTCTTTTCCAATTTCAACTTTTCCTCTATATTCATCTATCTGTACAAGCAAAGCCTCATAAATTAATAGATTTGTAAGAGATAACTATCTAACACAGAAGATAATTGTTTAAGAGAGAGGAAGAAAACAAGAAGAACCTTCAAAACTTTTCAACGGATTGTTTGACAATTGAGCCAGATTGAATAGGGAGAACCGGACAAAAACCAAGCACAATACTCAAACTTTCAACATTTCCAAGGAAAATTCAAAAACTCAATCAAGGAAGTGGGAAGAATAGATTACCTAAAAAATTTTCAAGACATTCTCAATGGCATCGTGAAGTCATGGAACCCCAAAATCCCAAAATTATCCTTCGTGGTCATCTCTGCCATTGTTGAGTAGAAAGAGAGATGGGAAGCCTCATAACTGGATGCTACTGTTGGTCTGTACTTGAGACGAACAATTGTCGTTGCTAAATTTTGCGTCCATTAGAGTTCATTTTTATTTTCGGCCTCTAATTTCGGTCTCACAAGGAAATAGATCTTTTCAGTGTCTAATTTATGGTCTTTAATTTAAATTAGAGACCGAATTTATATTTGGTGTCTAATGTTCGTTCTCTAATCACATAGATTCTTGTAGTGCACACGCATAATAATTGTAAAAAATTACCTATAATGGGATTATTTTACACGGCCTATAGGTTGCGACTCTTTCACCATTCAATTACTTGTTTTAAAGTTTAATACTTAATAATACAATTTTTTAAGGTCAAGAAAGATATTTAAAAAGTGTCTTATAATAGGATATTTATCATTTTGTATTTATAAGTACGGCCTT
>NCQV01058452.1:15819-32003 GCA_002740545.1 Lophocereus schottii | reverse complement strand
TATATATATATATATATATATATATGTATATTTATATGTATATTTATATTTATATATATGTTTGAGATTGTATATGTATATATATATAGCTGAGGTGGAGAGAGAGTTGTGGGTGATGTAATAGTTTTCCAGTGACGTTTACCTGATGTACCTCTTCTGCGATCGAGGGTTTCTATAGTAAATATTTTTGGTGAAGCTTTAAACTCTGGCTGATGTACTGGTATGTTAAAACTTTGTTTAACAACGCATCATACTTTCTAGTTGTCCATCATTAGCTAACATGTTCACTTGTCATACCATAATAACATGTTCCACAACTAGTTTACATTTCCCTTAAAAAGATGTTTCTTGACTTCGTAATGTTGTTATGGCATGGGAAAACGCTAACCTCCTTGACATTGATACATGGTAATGTTATTATGGTTATGCATAATGGACACCCATTCCCATAACCTTCCCGTCACTAACCATACCTTCGTGTACAACGGTAGATGGGGAGTTTGTGAAGTTGGTTTGGGACAATAAAGGCACTAATGCCTACATGACATATGTGTTGTACATGGAAGATGCGTACACGGAATACTTTGTCAACGTTCAACTCATCTTCGCAACAGCCTTGCTACCACAACTCCAGTTCTAAACAACATCATTATACTCACCACCCATGGCCACCAACAATGATGAATCCCCTACACTTCCAACCCTTGGACAGGTTGACAAAGGTTAATTCACCCCTCTTGAAAATATAAGATTCCAGTCATTTGTGAATTTCCTAGTTTGATCTTAGGTGGATGAGTTCACCCTTACAGATTGAAAGCACTTTACCAACTTGAAGTGTCTGCTCCCATCCGGTACGGTGGTAACTGGCCTAGTCCCCATTGTGAAAGAGTTTTACATAAACTGGTGTGCTGATTAGAGATCAACTGCATGGGAAGACCGAAGAGGTAGTTTCTGTGTGGAGGCTATAGTCGAACGAGAAGGTCTACTCCAACATTTGACAATGATCAAACCCCTGCTCCTTCATACAATCCGCCTCTGAGATTTATAAGTTCTTAGACTATGACTGCAGTTCAATACGGTTGATGGACGAACGGCACTTACTTGCATCTCATCCCAGGATGACAAAAAGGAGCTAAGGTGGATGTCTCTCTCAGAACCCTCCAACAGTTGGACAGAGTGGTACAATGTGAAAATTCAGAGCATAGCGTCGAGACGGGGGGTTCCACCGGGGGTTCCACGTGCAAGTACTCAAGATGTTCACATATGTACGTGGAATTCTAGAGGCATAGCAAGAGCCTTCTTCCGGCCGATTTGTACACATTGAGAACAATGTATTGTATTAATGGAAACACGTGCTTCTCAAAGAACCGCTCGCCAACTTTTAGGTCAGGTGTAAGACCCGCCTTCTTTGTTATAAGTTAATCTGACTGTCTTACCTTCTATATTACAAAATTCGTATTTTTATTAACTTTACGAGTTAAATATTATCAATGTATTTGTGTGAACGATAATTTTATTAAAAAGAATTAATATTGTTATTATTGATTTTGAGATTAATTCGTGCTAATTTGCACCGATAGTTTAATTTAGTCGTTTCCTGAGTACGATTAGGTTGTCAACCTTAGAATTAGTTCGATGTTTAATAAATTGAACCCTTATATATTTGGGAACGAATAGTCGATCGAAGGTCGCATTAACGATTCGTGTTTAGAGTTCAGGATACGAACTAGACTAATCCTACCAATTATTGAACAACTACAGACAAAAATAAAATAAAATAAAATAAAAACAAATAAGGGGCGGAAACCCCTTTCTCTTTCACAGGGGAAACACGATAGAGAGGGGGCAAGAGACAGTGAGCCAGGGAAGGGGGGTTTTCTCAAACCCTAGCCCCGTGAGACCAGGGGGGGAGAGAGAGAGGGAAGTTTGGCCGGATGGCGCCAGCGACGATGTGTGCAGCTAGCCACAGTCGCAGACCCGGCGAAGAGGAAGAGAGAGAGATCGAGCGAGATTGAGAGTGGGGTGCTCGGTCCAATGGTTGGGGTTTTGAAATCCTCAGCCCTACACCACCTCGACAGTTGCCGTCGATGGTGGAGCCCATGCCGGTGACCACTAGTAGCGGCAGCAACCTGGCAGCAGGGGGAGGCAGAACCAGAATTCTAGCTATCCAAAAATCACCCAAATCGGGTCCTTAGCTTGGATTTAAGGTGGGTGTTTCATGCCTCCTAAGTATTAATAATTTCGAAATTGTTTTAGCCCTTAAGTTGTGATGCATGTCAGTTTAGGTTTAGTCAGATTAATTGAGATTATGCATGTCCTGCTTCATATGAATTTAGTTTAAATCGACACATTTTAAGTTTAGTTAGCTCATACTTAAAAGTAACTTCGAAGTAACCTAACGATGCCTTGAATCGATGTAAGTTAGTTTAGTAAATTAATGCTTGAAAATGGCTTCGAATAGATGCATGTACATTTAGTTAATTGATGCTCATTTAATAGCTTAAATGAAATATGAATGCTTAGAATCAATACATGTACATTTAGTTAATTCATGCTCGTTTAATCGCTTCGAAATGAAATGTGAATGTTTAGAATCGATACATGTACATTTAGTTAATTCATGCTCAATTAATAGCTTCGAAATGAAATAAGAATGCTTAGAATCGATACTCATGTGATTACTTAGTTTATATCTGAACAGTGACTTCAAAATAATAAATGAACACCTCGAATCGATGTGTGCCTATTTAGTTGAACCACGCTTGCAGCCTTGGAAATAATTTATGAATGTTGAAACGAACATGTTTACCCCTTCATTATAATACATGAATGTAAACGAGTTTCATGCCCTGTTAGTTTAATTCAGCTTGCTAAGCGTTAATTTCAAATTAATGCGATATGGATATATATATGTATATATGGTTATAACTGTTGGCTGTAGCGCACAGCTGAATCATATTGGTTTACTTCGTAAGTTATGCATCAGTAAGTTTACACACCGCTTTTCAGTATAACCTAGGGGTTAGAATGCTAAATTGTGAAATTGAAACCGAGATGGTAGTTGGATGGCTTGAGGTTAAACTAATGAGAGTTTTGAGGTTCTTTGTGGTAGGTGTTGTGTGAAGAGGGAGCCTAGGTTGTGAATTAACAGAATCGTGTGGATTGTGAGGTCATGTGTGGTTTGTTCTGTTGACTTGATTATGAAGTGTTTGAATGTGTTACGTGCAAACTCCCTTCCCTTTTATGTCATTAACTTTCATCTTGCGAGTGAGGGTGAGTTTGAAAAAGGAAGTTTTCATGTTTGTAACTAATAGTAACTCTGACTATTAGCAATCAATGCCTATTTTAAATATACGAATACAGTTTTGGGAGTGAACTCGCTTGAACGGGGGAATCCCTAAAGAATTTAAATAAAAAGACAGTGCGATGTATAAAAAAGGATTTCACTGCAAGAGGCAGCAAAATTATTAGCCGTTGTGACCCAAACGCTTTAAATTGGATAAGATAATGTACTTTAGACAATATGATATGAATGATGTTAGCCTAGGGGATAAGTCCTGGTACTAGGAAACCCTAGAAGACCCTACAAAGGTAATGGTCCGACATGTTATATGTAACCGTCCCGGGAGTAAGAGCTTAAGCGTGAGCATTAGGTCTCATTATGGGATTTGAGAATAGATCTCACCCAATCAACACCCTTTAATGATCTTATGCCAGATGTATTTTCCTAATAAGCAAAGAAAAGTAGTCAGCATTATGCCATCTCAAGTATTTCAGAAAGAAAGTTTTTATGGGCCATGAAGAGGCCAGATGAATGAAATGTGAAAAGCTTATAAGGGTCAGTATGCGATCGATACGAAAGATATTTCTTTTAAAGAATATGAGCCTCAAGAGGCTAAGAGAAGAGTTTTTATGTGCCTCAAGAGGCTAAATAAAGTGTTTTCAGTAAAAAGAAAGAAAGCTTCTTGTGCATATCATATGAATGAGATCTACGTAAAGCATGCTGATGAAAATAAGGCGTTATGTACATATTCCAAGTATAACTTATGAACGAGATGTTAAGTAAGATAGGATTATGAAAAAGAAAGCCTTATGAGCATATTTCATGCATACCTCATGAATGAGATTTGAATAAGACTTGAAATGTGTGTGTGCCTTATACATATCATATGAATCAAATGCCAAGAAAACTATGATTATGAAAAGAGATAATCTTATGTGCACATCGTATGAATGAGGTTTCATACATAGTTTGAATGGAACGCTAGGTAGTTATCTTTATTAAAAAGAAACATCCCTATGCTTAAGCTATGAAAGACAGTTTCTGTGCTTAGTCCTCGATGCTTGCTTATGTGTTTAAGTGCTCGTTAGTTAAGGAATTCAGAGGCCTAAAAATGAGTTTGAACGGCTAAAATGAAGTTTTTTGATAGTGATTAATGCCTAATATGATAGTATAGTATGAATACGTGATATTTGACTATTATGAGTATTATTGCCTATAATGGTTTTGGTTTTAAGGGGTTGGGGAATACTCACTGAGCGTGTGGTTGCTCATCCCATTACTCTTTCCCCTTTTTCCCGGGTTGGCATTATGACAAGTAGAACCCTAGTCACTTACGTCAAGATGGAATCTATTCTTGCTTGCAAGGTGTCATGTGTACCTATTGAAGGGATCTTACGTATTTAATGAAGACATGTAATGTATTCCTAGGATTGCAAACGTTTGTAAATAAGTATTCTAGTTCATGTAGTGTATTCGGTTTAGGAGTCGCTCTGTATGGCCATGTGTGCCCACCATCTAAATTGTTAATTGTCTTTTTAGTTAAAACCAGTTACGTTTTGGGATGTAAACCCCAGTACTCCGGTTGTGTGAATTGTTGAGTTGTATCTTTCATTTCTCCTGTATTAATTAACTATTTTGTTTATTGAACTCCAAGCGAGTTGCTCGTTGAGTTATGAACTTCTGCGTGTAACCGTTGAGCTTCTTTTAAAATGTTTTACGCTTCCAATGATTTACAGAGGTCTATTGTATGGCTTTTAGCCTGAAAACGGTCAATTTTTAGGGGAAACTCTGTCCGTTTCGCCCCGAAATTTAAGTAAAAACATAAGAAACAAGGGGCTGGGGGTGTTACATTAGATACATGGGTTAAAATACTTTTACATCGAGACATTGGGATTTGTGGGAGGCGTGTCTGTACTGTAGGATACCATGTCTCATTCATTGCTAAGGTGCAAATTACGATAACATAAACATTTGACTCACTATTTTCATAACCATTCATAGCAGTCCACTAACATAGTTTTTAATGTCCTTATACAAGGCCTTCTGTAACATGGGCTTCAGTTGGGTCTAGCATCCACACTAATAACAGAAATGGTGAACAAGGGAGCTATTTTTTAGGTTTGTGGCCCCAATATATATATATACCTACGTTTACCATGTTCTTTGCGAATGGATAACCCCAAATTTTATATATGAGAACCTAGTTTACGAATCAATCCTTTTTAGGTTGCACTAACGGTGACTATTTGTAACCACCCCAACCCCTGGGGCTAGGACTGTTACATTTTCTGACTCCCTACTTAGCTTCTGGGGCAAAACAGACATGATTTTTCCTAAAAACTGACCATTTTCAGGCTAAAAGCCTTACAATAAACCCCTGCAATCAATGGAAGCATAAAACATTCTAAAATAATCTCAATGACTACACGCTAGAGTTCATAACTCAACAAACAACTCATTCGGAGTGCATCAAACAATATAATTCATTAATACAGAAGACGTGAAAGATACAACTCAATGGTTTACACAACCAGAGTATTGGGGTTTACAACCTAAAACATAACTGATTTCAGCTAAAAGAAAAAGTGACAAATTAGATGGTTAGCTCACATGGCCATACAGAGCTATTCCTAAGTCGAATGCACTACATAAACTAGAATACTTATTTACACACTTTCACAATTCTAGGAATACATTACATAGCTTCGTTAAACATGTAAGACCCCCTTTCAAATGGGCACACATGACACCTTACAAGCACAGATAAACTCCATCTTGGCATAAGTGACTTGGCTTCTACTTGTCATAATGCAAACTTGGGGAAAAAGGGGAAAGAGTAATGGGATAAGCAACCACACACTCAGTGAGTATTCCCCGACTCTTTAAAACTAAAACCGCTGTAGGCAGTAATATCTTTAATAGTCATATACCACGTATTCGTACTTTACTATCATATTAGGCAATCATAAATCCTTAAGGAAGGATCACTATCCACAAACTTCAATTTAGTCGCTGAAACTCATTATTAGGTTCCTAAATAACCAAACTTCTTAAAAACTAAGCACTCAAATCACATAAGCAAGCAACAAGGGCTAAGCATATTATCATGAAAGCTTATAAAGAACTGTGCAATAAGGCTTATGTACTTACCTAAGCAAGCAGCACCATCCGGCGGTGCGCTACATCAAGCATATATAAACATATACATTTCATTAACTTAAGCAGGGTGCTCAACGGACTGAAAGGGCTAATAAGGCATGAAACTAACTTGCATTCATAAATCACATTTAGGAAACAAGCATGTGCTACTCATGTCATCTTCAAAGCATAGCTAACCAGCTAAACATATCATTTTCAAAGCACAACTCACCATCTAAACATGTCATTTTCAAAGCATAACTAATCAACTAAACATGTTGTTTTTAAAGCATAACTAATCAACTAAACACGTCATTTTCAAAGCATAACAATCAACCAAACATGCATCGATTTAAAGTATTCATAGGTCAAATACCAACGTACTATCCATAAAAATCTCAAGTTCTGCCCCTATGGCAGCCCCCATCGCTGGTCCTTTTCAGTTTGGTTTTCAGCCTTAATTATGCCAAATTACAGGGTATGCATTCTATGCAACTAAAGGGGCTTTTCTGACCTAACTATGCAGCATTTTAGGCATAGAATTGGCTCAATCCCGAGTGATTTTCAGACAACCTATACACACAAAATCCAGGCCCGAATTTAGTAGTTCAAAATAAGCACAAACAGGCATATAAAATCAGTTTAATTCTGGGCCATATCCGGATAGCCTAAGCATGCATTTTCTAAACCTGAATTCAATTGAACAGAACATGTATAATCACCCCCATAACTTCAATTAGCCTAAAACCGACATGCATCACAATTGGAGGCTAAAACGCTTTCGAAATTAATACTAATTTAGGAGGTGGGAAACACCTACCTAGAATCCATGCTAGAGGACCCGATTTAGGGGCTTTTGGGGCTGAATTTGGACGCTTAAAGAGCCAACATTTATCCCTCTTTGTTGCTACTCTCAGACCCGAAGCAACTCGACACAGACCTGATCTTAGCCATTTACCGTTGCTACTACTGGTGGTTGCCGGAAAGGGGTTGCAAGGCAAGGGTGAAAGGACTAGTCGCCGGCACACTGGCATCATGGTCTCCTCTTTCTTCTCTCTCTCTTCTGGTGGTTGTGTTGCAGTGGAGGAGATGCAGGGCTGCTGTAGGTAGCGGCCGAACCGACACCACCTGCCGCCAGATCCGCCGCCTACTTGCTGGCTCTCGCTTACCTAGTCTCGCGCTCCCCCCCCCCCTCTCTCTCTTTCGTGTAGTTCTTCGGGGAGGGGGGGTCATGGGGAACCCAGAGGTAGATCTCAACTTTTTTTTCCCCTGAAAGAAACGAGGGGCTTCGGCCCCCTTTTACCAATTTCTCTTTCCATTTCTTTTACTTTGTGTTGTTTTGGTTGTTCTAATGAGTCCAATCATCTAGCATTACTCAGCCCAGTCTTCGTACCTCTTTAGCCTAAATTCAAACATTAATACTGACGTTCGTCGATTATTCAATTCCAAATACGTCAAGGTTCGATTTATTAAACAACGAAACTAATTCTAAGGTTAAGAAGCTAATCGTACTAGGGTTCCTACTCGATTTAGTACCCGTTAATAATCCTTATTAACACTTACTAAAAATCATCATAACGTTTTCGAACTCATAATAATAATATTAATAGCAACAAGAATATTCTTTTTAATAAAATTATTACTCACATATGCACATCAATAATAATTTAACTTGTATAGTTACTAAAAATATGATTTTATAACGTAAAAAGGCAATACACTCAACTTGAAAAAAAATAAAGAATGCGGGTGTTACAGCATTTTTGTCAACTAATATGCATGCAATTTAATGAAGTCACCATTACA
Source organism: Lophocereus schottii (assembly GCA_002740545.1). Taxonomy (NCBI): domain Eukaryota; kingdom Viridiplantae; phylum Streptophyta; class Magnoliopsida; order Caryophyllales; family Cactaceae; genus Lophocereus; species Lophocereus schottii. The sequence goes on along the minus strand of NCQV01058452.1, from coordinate 23,776 downwards.
TGCCAGACTTCATGATTTTAACTGCATTTTCATAGGTTGTCCTCTTGTCAAATCCGTTAACCAGAAACATTTATTAAACAAACCCGGGTTATTTTACATTACTTGCAAGTTTGTAACTCCTGAAAACCCAACTTTGAGGTTCACATATTCAGGGAGAATCATGACTGCTTTTCAGGTTATATCCATCACAAAGGAACGTTCGGAATGTTTCGCTCAAGTTCCAACATTTTTTAATTTGTCATCTTCATATAATGTATGTTTGACAGTATAAAATATACTGCCATGACAACATTTTTATAGTACATGTTTTACAAGGTTAGCACATACGTTGTCATTAAACATAAACATTTTAGATTACCATTTCACCTAAAAGTTGGATTGTTTTACAAGGAAGTGCATACATAGTCATTGTGCTTTAACATTTTACAGTACCTAACACACTTCCATTTCCATCATTATAGAAACGGTTGTACACATAAGCAAGTTGGCCTCACATGTGAATGACACAGAAGCCGAACACATCTAACTAACCTTAAACAGTTACCCAACAAAAATCCACAACGACATAGCATCCAACTGAGATCCTTATTCTAGTTTACCTAATTATGTCTTTCATTACAAGCTCCAACTTTCAACACCTAACTACTCAGTTCATGCCCAAATAGTAATTGCAACAAACACCATGATAACTACAAGATAAATACCGAGCATGTTTTTCAGGTTTTCCACCTCCACCTTCAGCCCATCTTCAATCTTCATATCTTCATGCTCAGCCCAATACCGTTCATTGCGGTCACCGAGAAGTCTATCTCTAGCGTCGTTGTGCTCCTCCACCAGTTCATCAATCACCTTTATCGACCTTAGGGTGTACTAGTCAACAAACTGAAAGAAACCAAGTGCAATCTCACCCTACAAAAACACAAACAAAAGCACAAGAAACATGTCACTCATACACAAATGTTGTAGTCCTTAAGTTTAGTACGTTTAGCATCCTATGCCAGTTTAAAAGGTACAAGATCAAATTGATAAACATTCAAACATACCCTCTTTGGACAGCGAGCATATCGCTTACGGTAGTTGTCATTGCTCTCTATTTCGATAGCCTCAAGCCTACATTTACAATAAACGTCATTGTGCAACAACTACAAAGGCCATCCCGGTCCTCGATAGAACTATTACGGCTACTCGATCCAGCACTGGCATAAGGCCAGAACTAAGTACTAATTAATGTACCTAGACTGAGGACTACTTCCACCTTTTTGTCCTTTACTGTGACTGTGAGGAAGGTGGAATGTTTTAGCAATGACCCCCTCATATTTGTTTAAATAAAGGAAACTTTGTACAATAAAGACAAGAGTAACAACTAATTACTAAAGGTTGTTGCATTGTACCTATTGGCAATCAATGCAACTGAAGTTACTTTGCCTCCTCTCCTAACAAATACATATCCATTGAATGCACCTAAATGGTACAATCAACAACAAGTACACCACTTATGTGTACGTGCCTAACTTACCCAAGCCAATCCGAATTTCGCATTGCCACTTGATATGCACACAATTTTATAATCCTCATACCCATATTTTTCACGCACACTAATTATAATACCGTTCACTCCATTCTTGTTCTTGTTGTGAATTTCTGCAAGCGTATGGTTTTATCGTTGTACGAATTATGGGTGTCGATCCTCAGGGATGGTTGTGAAATTGGATTACTAGCTATGAAAGTGAACTACTCAGGCATCATTCAAAGTAATTAAACAATAAGCTTACAAAACTATTGATTATCAGTCACCATAACCTGAAGGAAGCATCATATATCAAATGGACCCCAGACAACAAAGACACGAGTCTGAGCCAAAATAGGATCACTGAAATCATCCCAATGCAGCAATCAACGCAGCAGGGGAGGGGGAAGCCATGGAACCGAAACTGAGCAAAAACAACGAAAGTCAAAACTGCAAATTTTACTCCAAGCCAACAATCCAAACTCCAAAGAAACTCATTCAGCAATCAAAACCAAATCAGTAAAATCGAACTAGAACCCTAAATTATTAACATCTGAAATTAAAGAACTGAAACTGAGATTTGAACATGAATATAAGCCCTAAAATTGAACAGGAAGTGAGAATCGAAAATTAAAACCTAAAATACCTAGCCTAAAACCTCCCGATGCCACGACCTCCATTTATGCTCAACGCGCAGTTCATTCTCAGCTATTGATGATGCAGGGGATTTGAAGGGGCAGTCGAGATGGGTCACAGTCGCCTTTAATGGAAGATTGAAGGAGGAAAGAGGGGCCGAGACTGAGGGGAAGGTCAAGCACCATGCGTGTGCTAGAATGAGATGGAGAAGGAGAGAGAAGCAGAGGCGGAAAGGGAGTAGGGGATTTCGGTCTTCACTGGAGAAATAAGAGGGAGAGAAAGAAGAGGATTAAATGGGGAGGGGAAGGCCGAGTCACGTGCCGTGCACATGACTGGGCTAGGTTTTTTTTTTTTTTCCTTTTCAGTTCTTGTTTGGTTCGGGTTCGAATCCAATTGGCCCAACTCTTCTTTTTTCAGCAATGCGTCATTTTTTCCTTGCTTTATTCCCGAATTATTCAATACCTACAAAATCAAATAAAATCAAATAAAAACCTAAAAATAACAATTATTTCGAGCACAAATTAGGTAGAAAGGTACTGTAAAAATAACACATTTTTGGCGTCAACAGTTCTCCTACTTAGGATATTGTCAAGAATAATTTTTGTTGGTGTAAAAAACAATTTACCAAATTCCAACCCATACCACCAATTCTTCTTACTTAATTACCCCCTAGTAAATTTTCATACATATTTGTTTTCGTATCTTTACTATAAAAAAAACCATATGCTTTGATACTGTGCAATTTATGTAAATTATTGGCATGTACGCAATGCATGTTTCCCACCTCCAAGAGTGTCACATGGAATTATAACAGCACCATATGCGTTGCCACCAATGTCGAGTGGATTTTCAACTTCTTCACCAAAGTTACACATTCAATTATGCTTCCTTACAGTAGCATGTGTGTTACCCTTGTTTCTCCCTCCACATAGTACAAGTGGCAAATCTTGTTCCATTACTCAATCATATTTCCTTGGTCACTATCTCCCCTATCGCGGGTTTATGACACCATCTGCCTGAGTTATAAAGTACATTCGGCAGTTGTTACAAGACCACCAATCCTGCTACACTTGAGGAGTACAACAACTTTCCGGAATAGATTCCCCCTGCCTGATATGCAACACAACAACCACTGATGATGTGCGACAACATATTGTTCACATCGCATGTCGCACCTCATGTTATACATGAATGACGACAATGTTGGCCACCAAACTAACTATACAATAATAAGTACATAATGACCACCTCAGAGTTCCCGTTCACCAGCTACAGGGCCAACTGAGGGGAAGTCAACGATGATCCATTTATATTAACACAACTGGATGTCGACCTATACAGAACAAAAACCACTTACGCCCAAACATGATTAGTGGCTTCCACTTAGCAAGTCACCAACATCTATGAGATCGCCTTCATAGTCAGCATTGAAGTCCGCATAGGGATTCCTACACGTGTTCTTATAGCGCCCAACCCTACCTCATTTCAAACAACTATTCAATTGTGCTCCTTGCTTTCGTGATTCCCACATCTTAGATTATGGTCAGCCTCACTTTCGAGGATTCATGGGAGGTAAAATACGTCTGTTGAACTCATCATCCAAAGCTTCACCACCAACAACACATCCCGTTCTTTCATCCACAGACACCATGTCATACTTCTCAATCGGGGGGCATTGTTCATATAGCATGTATTCTACGTCGGTGCTTTGTAGCATACGCTTACGTAATCATACACCCACTTCGCCTCCCTCCTAATGACCGTCATAGCATGCCCACATGGGAATCCCTTTATTTGTCACCAATGACAACTACATTCCCTGTTAGAGCGATTCACCACTAAACGCCGACTGTTGCTCAATTGAGCACTATATTTACCTCTGACTCGATTGTATGTTTCGATGTGAATCACTGATTCTATAGCTTTAAGTTCCCTCCTCAGCTTATTCTTAATCCTTATGCCGACCCCATTCCCCCCTTTTCACATCTCCACCTTCCTCTTGTTCCACTTCCTACTAAGCTTCTCAATGTGTCCAATTACTTGCCATGGGATTGACATGGGTCTCAACTTCCGTAACCAGTTATTCCAACTCTCCACGGGGTTATTGTTCAACTTTCCACCTCTCCTTTTCAAATTTTGATTGTGCCCAATGCTCTGGCTCATTCTTCTCTACTTATTCAGCCAGCTCCAGATTTTACCTTCTCAGTTCCTCTATTGCACTATTATACTCTACCACAGTGGGTGTGTATGCAACCTACATGAACATTTCCCTAACAAGCTCTTTCGGTGCATTATGCCTAATTCCCAACTTCTCAGCTTCTCCAACAGAGTTCTTTATCAAAGGCCTCACAGAATATGCATAGTTTACCTTCTCAAATACCTGTGGCATAGAACCAAGCAAGCCCTGATTTCTGTCTTGACATTATCACAGGTGTTAGCCCACCTAAGCACTCACCATAGCCAATACTCATTGGTCTAATCTCCCACAACAGCATAAGCGACATCAAATAGATGGTTGTCTGCATTTAACACCACCATAGCGAGCATGATTCCTTCATATAGGCCACTCAGATGAGTGCCGTCAACAAACAATATCTTTCGACATCCCAATACGAAACCATTCAGACATGCACCAATTGCAACAAACATACACTTGAACTTGTATTCATCAAACTCCACAAATGCCCTTGAAGCTGGATTTTCCTGCACTATTGCAGTGTACATCCACAATAACAACTTGTAATGGTCAACCAACTTCCCCATCACCAACAACCGAGCATACTCTGTCGCCCTCTAAGATTGCATATATGATAGCGCTATCCCCAACTCTAACTCTAGGTCCTTCATTACCTGCATTGGTAAATAATTAGCAGACAATCGAATCTGACCTTCAATCACATTGCCTAGCAACGTTTCTCTCAACATTCTTTTCTCCCACCTCCCCATTTGACATTGATCCCCTACGCTATGCTGGTGCTGTCCCTTAAATTCTTTCATTATCTTCCCGTCAACTTTTAAATGACCTTAACACAAATGTAAAAATTACAACCTCTCGCTTTGCACTTCACCATAATGCGCTGGTTGCAGTTTCTTTCCAATTTGTAATCAAATTGAATGGCTACTGCATACTTCCAAATGCTGTACCTAAACGTATCTTCAGATAAAAACCTCTTTCCCTTGCTCATCCTCCTCTTGTAAGCCTTCAAATTAACTCCAGATGGGGACCACACACGCTCCTCGCCATCTGTGTCACTTTTAGACTCTGTGGCTGAGTCCTCCGAATCTTCATCAACTGTGTCAACTACTTCTTCTTCATTCCTCATTTCCTCTCTACCTATCGATTGTTGCCTGCGAGTTTCATCATCAACCCTCTGCAATTAATTAAGCACATAATCAATTCCTTCCCTCTAACACACATTTTCTACAGGCAAATTACATAACAATATCAACAAATAATACCATTCATAATATCCAATCTTACCTTGTCATAATAGCTGCATATGACCTTATGGCATTTTCCTGCATACCGTGATCCTCTACTTGTGTACAACCTCCATCGTCGCCACTCACACAAGTACCCTTCACACAACCAACATTCTGTACTTTAGCCACATGCGTCGGTTGCATCATCGGCTCGTCTTTGTTATCAACATACATATAAGCAAATTCATCATTACCCTTTATCAGTTTGCACACATCGTCATCCTCATGCAATGACATTAACATACTCGGATCATACTTCGTATCACACAACCTTCATCCCTTCATCCCCCCGCCCCCACTATCTCCTCTGCTAACTTAACAACTTTATCAACGCCCGTATTCTATCTAACCTATAGACAATCACGGCTCCCCCCTGATATGTCAGAACTCCATTCCTTCCACACTCCAAGTAACCTCCCCAACACACATACATTAAAACCTCTCAGAAAATTACTGCACGCTCCTCATCGACACTGCCTTCTATTCAAAGTAATTCACAAGCACAATTGCTTAGCACTATAATTACTATAGCACCCACACAAATATAACAATAACAGCTTTCAGTACACAGCAAAGTCTACTCCAAACACTTACTTCATATACAACACTATGTACCCTATCTTTACATCATTCATTGATAATTCATATTTTATATATAATTTTCTCCTTTATTTTACCTACTTTAAGTCTTTGAAATATATTTTTACGAGTAAATAACATATATTTTATATGATTTTCAGGTGGAAGTAAAATAAAAGAAGTTAAGCGTAATTGTTCAATTCTGCTTGAATCTCCAACATACATGCAATCCTAGAGTCCAAGCTTGAGCCCAAAAGAAGAAAGGAAGAAGAACAAGGCCAGCCAGTGGGCCTGATTTCCACGGCCCAAAGAGACAACCCAACTTAGCCCCCCAGTTTGCCTATATCTTCTCTGCACTCACTCCCCGTCACATCCCGTGTGGGCCCTGTGCACTGTGGCCCATCTGCTCGGCCCAGCGGTGCCCAACTCCAGCGCTGACCCGTTGCCCATCAATTCTCCCCTCATTCTCTCAGCCTCCTCTCTCTGTCCTAGTAGGCCGAATCTGCGTGGCCCACCACCTAGCCCCTCCTTTCTTTTCCCTTCAACCCACGTCTGGGCCTGCCGTGTGGCCCAGCTAACAGCCACCCCATCAGGCAGTGGTCCACTCCTTTTCTTACTTCTCACATGGCTAATTGTTAACTTAGTCAAATGCAATTAATCAAAAATTAATCGTTAGCTTAAGACTAGCCTTCTCTTATGCATTGTAACAACCACTAATTAATTGAAATTAATCTTCACTAATTTTTACGCATCAAAAGGGGTTGATTTTGCACTATATAAAGGGGTCATGGGTTGGAGTCATTTACACACTCATTCAATCATCCATTATTTCTCCTATTCTTTCATCTTCCATCTTCTATTTTTCTTAGAGAGCAGAGAGTATTTTATAAGACAAAACCATTTGGGTTGAGAAGTTTAAAAGGAAATAAGCTTTGTGGCTATTTTCCGCTTCTCTTCTCATCTCATTTGTGAGTCAAATTTGAGAGTATTTACTTCGTTAGTTTGTAATTGAGTACAAAAGTTTGGACATAGGTAGTGAAATATACCAATTATCATGGTGTTTTCACTAACTATGGTCGGCTAAATTACTCATTTCTAGGATTAGGATAGATCCTTGATAATACTATTATTTTTGCTAATTTCTTTTGGGGTAACTTTTGCCTCTTTGATTGCATAATTTTGAGTGTAAACTTGATCTTAACCTACTTATGCATTCTAATACTATTGTTTAATCATGTTGATTACAATAGTTTAATTTGGTATCTCAAATGAATATTAGACCTTATAAGCTCATATGACATTATGCAAATAGAGTTAAAATTATAATTGTCAAAATTGAATAACTTATGCTAGAAATTAGATGAGTTATATCTAAAAAGAATATTTCATGCTAAACCACTAGATAAATAATTCCATTTGACAATTATAATTTATGTTTTCAATTCATGACTTAATGCTTGTAGCTTAGATTGCACAAGAGACAAATGAAATCCCCATTTAAATTAGCAATTCAATATTTGCATCAAATATGAAATCCGAAATCCTAGAACATTCTCTCATCTGAATTCTCTCTACTTGGCACTTTTACTCTTCTTTTTGCTCCTTTAATTCATATTGATAATTAAACTCCTCATTCGAACTATTCTTTATAATTGGAAAAGCTAAATGAGAAATTGCTATTGTTCCTCATAGGATCGATACCCCTATACTCGCTTGTCTACAATTAACCTTGTGCACTTGCAAGTAAAAAGG
>NCQV01058452.1:0-15033 GCA_002740545.1 Lophocereus schottii | reverse complement strand
TTAAACATTCTCTTATCTAAATATTACCGTCGTTTTATGGGATAGAGTCTGAAAATCCTTTCAAGCACATTGATGCGTTCTTAGAGATTTGTTCTACTGTGTTCTTGAATAATATCTCTGATGATGCTCTCCGCTTACTGTTTTTTCCTTTTTCTTTGAAAGATAAAGCTAAAGCTTGGTTGGATACTAGGACAAATATCACCACTTGGAATCAATTGTGAAAGGAATTCTTGAAAAAGTTTTTCTCTATTGAAAAACTGACTGCTTTAAGACGTGCTATAACCATTTTCTCATAGAATAAAAATGAGCAATTGCATGAAAGTTTGGAAAGGTTTAAAGAGTTGTTGTGAAGTTGTCCTCATCATGAGGAACCTATGTGGTAACTTGTCCAGAGTTTTTACTCTGGTTTAGATGAGCATAATAGACAAATGGTTGATACATCATGTGGTGGTAGTTTCTTGTACAAAACTCTTAAAGAAGCTTAGGAATTGTTTGAACATTTGAGTGAAAATTAACATCTACATGCTACTTCCTCATATTCTGATTTGCCTAGGCAATTAGGAAGTAAATGGGGGATTTATGACATTTCACATTCAGTTGACTTTTCTAGTAAGGTTGATGCTTTAGCTAAGAGATTTGATCAATTGTTGTGCATGAACAAAGTGTCTAATGCCCTTTCTGTGCAAGATGTGTGTTCAATTTGTGCTAGTCCCATGCATGCTTTTGTTGACTGTCCACGTATTAGTAAGTTTGACTGTGTGCCTGAACAAGTAAATGCTGCCCAAGGATTTCCTCCTTCTAACAATCCGTATTCGAATACTTATAACCATAGTTAGAGTAAGCTTCCTAATTTTTCATGAAGGTCTCAAAATGTTGAGAATCCTCAGGCCCAGTCTAGTAGACCTACCCCTCCTGGTTTTCAAAACCAGAGATATGCTCCTCCTTCTTCCCATCCAGCTCCATCTGGGAGCTCTGAAATTGACAATGTAATTTCTACCCTTGGTACCTTGACTTCTGTTGTGCAAAATGTTGATTCTAAAGTTCATGAAATTGAGTCTAAAATGCATATTGTTGACTTCTACTCGCAATCCATAACTAAGTTAGAAACCCAACTTGGGCAACTAGCCATAGCTGTAGGTAAACAGAAGAAGGAAAACTTCCAAGTCATCACATACAGAACCCTGAAGGCTAACAATTTGAGCAATTAAAAGCTGTAATGGTTTTTAGGAGTGGTAAAGAAGTAGATAACAAGGTGAGTGAGAAGGAACATGACAAAAACGAAAGACTTAAGACCTTGGAGAGTGACCTCGAATCTAAAAATGAGAATGACCCATTCCCTTCTCCTGTTGTGTTTGACTCTTCTATGACATATAAGCCAAGGGTTCCTTACCCTCAAGCTTTGGATGCACTATTTTCTTCTAAGAAAGACAAGCAAATAGATGACATCCTAGAGACCTTTAAGCAAGTTAAGGTCAATATTCCTCTCTTGGAAGCGATTAGACAAATTCCTACTTATGTAAAGTTTCTTAAAGACATGTGCACTTTTAAAAGAAAATCTAAAGATGACAAGTCTAAAAAGGTTCTTCTAAGTGAACAAGTAAGCTCGATTTTAAAATGTGACACTCTACCTATGTTCAAAGATCCTGGTGTCCCTGCCATCTCATGTTATATTAGCAATCATAAAATTGAAATGGCACTTTTGGATTTGGGTTCTAGTGTTAATTTGATATCATATTCTATTTAATTGGAGTTGGGATTAGGTGAACTGAAACCTTCCCCTTCAGCTTGCTGATAGGTTAGTTAGCACTCCTAGGGGCCAGATAGATGATATCTTAGTGTAAATTGATAAAGGATTTTTTCCTGTTGACTTTGTTGTGTTGGACATGGACCCCAGTCATTCTTCTAAGCAAATCCCTCTTATTTTAGGATGTCCCTTCCTAACCACAGCTAATGCTACCATTAACTGTAGGTCGGGAGTGATTGATGTCTCGGTCATGAACATGAGGGTTAGGCTTAATATTTTCAAAGTTTCTACTTAACCTATGTTTGAAGATGAATCTGACTGCTTCTTTGTTGATGTGATTGTTGAAATGATTGAAGAAGTTTTGCCTGCTATTCTGAGTATTGATCCCTTAGGAACCTGTCTTTCTTATAAGGATTTGAGATTGTGTGATTTACGAAGTATAATAGATAAGATGAATTCTACTCTTGATTTCACTCATCATCTTCAGTCTTCCTCTTAGGTGTCTAATTATGAACCCCTTCCCCCTCTGGCTAGTTCTCCTATGCCACCTTCTATTGTGTCCCTACCTAGACTTGAGTTGAAACCTCTTCCTGATTCACTCAAGTATGTGTCTTTAGGCCCCAAAGAGACCCTACTTGTTATTATATCTTCTCTTTTATATTGTGATCAAGAGAAAGAGTTGATTTATGTCTTATCTGATCATAAGGGTGCTATTGGGTGGTCAGTAGCTGATTTGAAAAGGATTAGTCCTATAATTTTTATGCATAGGATTCATTTAGAGGACGATGCTAAACCTGTTAGGTAAATGCAATGCAAACTAAACCCCCACATCAAAGGAGTTATTTAGAAAGAAGTAGTAAAGCTTTCAAATGCAGGCATTATCTATCCTATTTTTGATAGTCAATGGGTCGGTTCGGTTCAAGTGGTCCCTAAGAAATCTGGCATAACTGTGGTTAAGAATAATGGAGGTGAATTGATTCCCACTAGACAAACCACAGGGTGGAGAGTGTGTATTAATTATAGAAAGCTGAATTCTGTAACTAGAAAGGACCATTTCTCCCCCCCCATTATTGATCAAACTTTGAAAAAATTGGCTGGACAGAGTTTTTATTGCTTTTTAGATGGTTATTCTGGTTATAACCAAATACCTGTCTATCCTGAGCACTAAGAGAAAACGACATTTACATACCCATCAGGTACCTTTGCCTATCGAAGGATGCCTTTTGGGTTGTATAATGCACCTTCTACATTCCAGAGATGCATGATAGCCATTTTTACTTATTATATTAATAATTTCATGGAGGTGTTTATGGATAATTTCTCTATTTTTGGTTCTTCCTTTGATGTGTACCTTGCTAATCTAGCCACTGTCCTAAAAAAATGTGAAGAAGTGAATCTTGTTTTAAGTTGGGAAAAAAGTCACTTCATGGTCCAAGAAGGGATTGTGTTGGGCCACAAAGTGTCTAAAAAAGGGATTGAGGTTGATAAAGCCAAGGTTGATTTGATTTATAATCTACCTGTGCCTTCTTTCGTGAAGCAAGTTAGATCTTTCCTTGGCCATGCTGGTTTCTACAGGAGGTTTATTAAGGATTTTAGTAAAGTGGATCGCCTACTTACTAATCTCCTCACTAAAGATGCTTCTTTTGTGATTGATGAGTCTTGTATGAAAGCTTTTGAGAAGCTTCGGTCTTCATTGGTGTCAACCCTAATTGTGCAGCCCCCTGATTTTTCTTTGCCATTTGAGATTATGTGTGATGCATCTGATTTTGCTATTGGGGCTGTTCTAGGTCAAAGGGTGAATAGAATGCCTGATGTCATTTACTATGCTAGTAGAACTCTTACTGATGCTCACAAGAATTATTCAACTTATTGAGAAAGAGTTGCTAGCTATTGTGTTTGCACTTGATAAATTCCATCCATACCTTTTGTGCTCAAAAGTGATTGTGTTTACTAATCATGCTGCATTAAGACACTTGTTGTCTAAGAATGACACTAAACCAAGACTCATTAGATGGATTTTGTAGAGTTTGATATTGAAATAAAAGATAGGAAAGGTTCTAAAAATTCTGTTGCAGACCACTTGTCTAGAATCCTTATTCAGTGTACTGATGACTCAGTTGGATTTTCTGACCATTTTCCTGATAAGTAACTATTTGCTGTGCCACATACCCCTTTCCCTTGGTTTGCTCACATTATGACCTACCTTGCCACTGGGAAGATTCCTCCTCACTGTCCAAACAAGAGAAAGATAGGTTCTTCTCACACGTAAAATATTACTATTGGGAAGACCCTTATTCTTTCAAACATTGCCCTGACCAAGTGATACATAGATGTGTCCCCGAGAGTGAAATTCATAGTATTCTCATCTTTTGTCACTCTTATGCTTGTGGTGGTTACTTTGGAGGTCATAGGACAGTTGCTAAAGTCTTACAAAGTGGGTTCTTCTGGCCCACTCTGTTTAGAGATACTCACTGATTCTATCTTGCTTGTGAGCGTTATCAATGTACAAGTGCCCTGTCCCGTCGTGATATGATGCCCCTTTCCCCTATTTTGATTGTTGAAATATTTGATGTGGGGGGCATTGATTTCATGGGTCCCTTTCCCCCCATCTGTTGGCTTTGCAAACATATTGGTTGCTGTTGATCATGTATCAAAATGGGTGGAAGCTCAGGCTATTAGGACGAATGACCACAAGGTTGTGGTTAAGTTTGTAAAAGAGTGTATTTTCTATCGATATGGTACCCCTAGAACTCTTATTAGTGATGGAGGTAGTCATTTCTATCATCGATCTTTTGAGGCTTTGCTAAGAAAGTATTATGTGATTCATAAAGTAGCTACTTCTTATCATCCTCAGACTAGTGGTCAAGTTGAGGTATCTAATCGTGAGATCAAGTCTATACTTAAGAAAACGATTCGACCCGATAGAAAAGACTGGTCTTTGATATTGCATGGTACTCTTTGGGCCTATCGTACTGCTTTTAAGACTCCCATTGGGATGTCTCCTTACTGGCTTCTTTTTGGTAAGGCTTGTCATTTGCCAGTTGAATTAGAACATTGTGCTTTTGGGGTTATTAAAGCTTTTAATTTTGATATGAAACAAGCAGGTTCTAACCGTAGGCTTCAATTAAATGAATTAGATGAATTGCGTAATGAAGTCTATGAGAATGCTAAGATTTATTAAGTCAAAACCAAAGCTTTTCATGATAAAACAATTTCTCGTAAATCTTTTGAACCTAATCAGAAGGTTTGGCTTTTTAACTCTAAGCTTATTCTATTTCCTGGCAAGTTGAGATCTAGATAGGATGATCCTTTTGTTGTCCAACAAGTGTTTCCCTCTGAGGCAGTTCAAATTATGGATCCCTAAGATGGTGGAGTTCTTACGGTAAATGGTCAATGTTTGAAAACCTGTTGTGACTTACGATATTGACCTCGGTTTGATTGAATCCATCAATATAGTAGACCCTGTCTACTATTATTAGTGGGTGAGACCTTGCCTGGTTGAAGACACAAAACTTAGCGCTTGTTGGGAGGCAACCCAATCTTTTTAGGTGAGTTTGAGTCATTTTTATTTTTGTTTTTTTCCCCCTTCTTTCCTTCTTTGTGGTGTGCTTGTGTTTTTGGGTGTGATTCTTCACTTAGTTTTTGGCTTTTGTGGTTGGTGGTGGTTGTGAAGTTATAATTGGGCATTTGGTTGTTGGGCTTATATAGAAATGATTTCCTCATACTCTCAGGTTGTGTTGCTCTTTTCTTCATTTCCCTCTTTCCTATTGTTTTCTACATTAAGGACAATATAAGGTTTGGGTGTGGGGGGAAGGCAAATTGAAAATTTTGAGGAAATTTAAACTTGAAAATCTTTAGGTGAATTTGATTTTGGGAAGAGCTTGAGTGTTATGATTATACATGTTCTGCTGTTATTATGTGGATTTGATTCATATGATCTATGCTCATTAAAGATTATTTCTAACTGTGACTAGTTGAAGGCCAAGATTTTTGCTGTGTTAATGTCACTATATAGCCGATTTTGCGTTTAAGATGTAACCTCATTTTCAATGTCACCTTGAGTATTTGATAAGCATTGAGTTCCCCTTTGACTTTGAACCAATAATTAAAATAAATTGAGTTAATCAAGTTCTGATTCCGGTACCTATGTTCAGGTTCTATCTTTATCCATATCCTTAATCGTCTGAATATGTACTAAGTGTTTCTCTGAGTGCCATCTTTACTCATATCTTTATCCACTCAAGAAAGCACATGGAATCAAGTAACTTTTGAAAAATTCAGAGTCTCCAAAAAAAAAGGTTGATAAGGTGACTTGGCATTAGGCACTTGATTTTAAAGCTGCTCTGGTGATTTTTGTTATGTGGGGGTGACATTTTGTGCTTACAGTTTACTACATGATGCCATAATGCGCTTAATTTGCTTGAAATTTGGCCTATTAACTTAGTTAAAATTAGAAATGTTTGATAATGAGTTGTGGGTTGGTAGTAAATTGAAGTATGTGACGTGAAGTGGACATTCATAGTTGGACCACTTAATTTTCTTCATTGATCTTATTCTACTTGATGGTTTAAATGAATATATGCATTAATGATATTCTTTGCTCGAGGACTAGCAAAGTTTTGGTGTGGAGGAGTTGATAATTCATATTTTACATGTAATTTTCTCCTTTATTTTACCTACTTTTAAGTCTTTGAAATATATCTTTATGAGTAAATAATGCATATTTTATATGATTTTCAGGTAGAAATAAAATAAAAGAAGTTGAGTGCAATTATTCAATTCTACTTGGATCTCCAACATACATGCAATCCTAGAGTCCAAGCTTGAGCCCAAAGGAAGAAAGGAAGAAGAACAAGGCCAGCCAATGGGCTTGAGTTCCACGGCCCAAAGAGACAAACCAGCTTGGCCCCCCAGTTCGCCTGCATCTTCTCTTCACTCACTCTCCCTCACAGCTTGTGTGGGCCCTATGCACTGCGGCCCATCTGCTCGGCCTAGCCGTGCCCAACTCCAGCACTGACCCGTAGCCCATCAGTTCTCCCCACATTCTCTCACCCTCCTCTCTCTGTCCGAGTAGGCCGGATCCATGCAGCCCACCACCCTGCCCCTCCTTTCTTTTCCCTTCATGCCATGGCTGGGCCTGCCGTGCAGCCCAGCTAGTAGCCACCCCATCAGACAGCAGCTCACTCCTTTTCTTATTTCTCGCATGGCTAATTGTTAACCTAGTCAAATGCAATTAATTAAAAATTAATTGTTAGCTTAAGACTAACCTTCTCTTATGCATTATAACAGCCACTAATTAATTGAAATTAATTTTTAGGCATCAAGAGGGGTTGATTTTGCACTATATAAGGGGGCCATGGGTTAGAGTCATCTACGCACTGATTCAATCATCCATTCTTTCTCCTATTCTCTCATCTTTCATCTTCTATTTTTCTTAGAGAGTAGAGAGTATTTTGTAAGACAAAACCATTTGGGTTGAGGAGTTTAGAAGAAAATAAGCTTTATTGGTTATTTTTCGCTTCTCTTCACATCTTATTTGTGAGTCAAATTTGAGAGTGTTTACTTCGTTATTTGTAATTGAGTACAAAAGTTAGGACATAAGTAGTGAAATATACCAATTATCATGGTGTTTTCACTAACTATGGTTAGCTAAACTATTCATTTCTAGGATTAGGATGGATCCTTGATAATACTATTATTTTTACTAATTTTTTTTGGGGTAATTTTTGTCTCTTTGATTGCATAATTTTGAGTGTAAACTCGATCTTAACCTACTCATACATTCTAATATTATTGTTTAATCATATTGATTACAATAGTTTAATTTGCTATCTCAAATGAACATTAAACCTTGTAGGCTAATATGATATTATGCAAATAGAGTTAAAATTATAATTATTAAAATTGAATAATTTATGCTAGAAATTAGATGAGTTATATCTAAAAAGAATAATTCATGCTAAACCAATAGATAAATAATTTTATTTGACAATTACAATTCATCTTTTCAATTCATAACTTAATGCTTTTAGCTTAGGTTGCACAAGAGACAAATCAAATCCCCATTTAAATTAGCAATTCAATATTTATATCAAGGGTGAAATCCGAAATTCTAGAACATTCTCTCATCTGAATTCTCTCTACTTGACACTTTTACTCTTCTTTTTGCTCCTTTAATTCATATCGATAATTAAACACTTCATTCGAACTATTCTTTATAATTGGAAAAGTTGAATTAGAAATTGCTATTGTTCCTCGTAGGATCGACACTCCTATACTCGCTTGTCTACAATTAACCTTGTGCACTTGTAAGAAAAAAGGGTTTTAAAACAAAACATAAAATCCACATCATTCATATCTTGGGATCTCAATCGAGACATACTGGGTTCACAAATTCAGATATGCTGCAATATTACTGTGCACTAACAACTACTATTACCAGTACATTTATATAATGTTTTCATTCACATCAAATACGAATACATAATTCTTTCATGCTACTCACATTCCTTCCCAAAATTATCCAAACCTAAAAAATTTTTATCTCATCCTTATATCAGTCACACCTTGGGAAATCAATTGACTCATAAGTGGTTATCAACATCACACATACCACAATCCACAAACAACTGCTCTTTCTAGCTAATCTATGAGCCATTCATTCATATCAAACATCACCACATAATTCCTTCGTATTTCCCATTTCCCTTCCCAAAATTACCCAACTAAAAATAGTTTCTGCCCTGTCTTTTTATCATTCACATCCTGGGATATTAATCAAGACATAACATGTTACCAAAATCAGATATACCCCATTCCACCAACATATGCTTTGGCCAACAAATATGTCACAATTTCATCATCTCAAACATCAATACATAATTCCCTTCTAGTTTTTATTTCCCTTCCCACTGTTACCCCAATTGCCCCATCTTCATATCATTGGCATCTTGGCATATCATTAGAGACATAATTTAACAAAAGGTAATCAGCCGTACTCTAATTCCCAACAACTACTATTACCAGCTAAGATATGAGAGTTACTTTAATCCACTATCAATAGGTTCACCATCTACCCATCCAAAAAGCCTTAATTTTAGTTGTCTTACCTTAACCCCAACTTTTTCACAACTTCCCTGATGCTCTTCTGCTTCATCCGACGACATATTTTTTTCCTATTCAAAGATAGAATTGCTCCTTCTCCCTCAATTGCTCCACCACTGCATGTTTTACACTATCCATTTCTCTAGACTGCGCTAGCCTCACCAAGACAACATACCTAAAGAGAGAGTACACTGAGAATAGAGATGAGTTTTCCAAAAGGAAATTTCTTACTCAGCTACAGCTACCATCACCTTCTTTCCTTATCTTTTCCCTCCACCATTTGAGGGCATTTTAGATATTACAACCAGGCAACATCTTGCCACGTGCAACCAAGTGGCAGAGCTCTACAAGATAGAAACAACACCAAAATGAAATAAAAGTACCATATTTGGTACAAATAAGTCATCTGGTTGAATGTAGATATGGTTCTAACTTGTGATGCTACTATAGACAATTGGATGATATTCTGTTAGCTGATTGTCTCATGTTACATAGCTGAGTGCCTGTGTCAATGGTTTTGATTATAGCTCTTTAGTTTGGTGTATTAGGCTTATGTCCTTACCTCAGACAAATTATGATCTTACTGCATCTAGAATGATTATTTCATCTTCGATTATGACCTTTTGGTTTATATGGACTTATCTATGTAGTTATCAGCTTATTATTGCACCTAGTATTTTCAGACAAGTGAAGGTTGTACCCATCATGTTTCTTCACACTTTGTTCTTGCTAAATGATACAAGTAACAGAGGTTTAATTGCCCTCCTTTGTAAGCTTATTGTCACTTGTGGGTCACTAACTTCATGTTTAGAGTCTGTGTGCTTCTTCTTGTTCATGATTTCACATATCTCTACTAGCTCCAATTGTACGATAGATGTAAATAGCTCAGGCCACTTGTTGGTTATCGGTTTTAACTCCTTTTGAGACATTTTGGATGTGCGGTATCTTTATTCACTGTGTAGGAGATCTTCCTCATTCTATAGATATAGTATAGATGCTACTGCCAATGCATTATTTATAAAACTTTGTGATGGGCTTCATTATGCCTGGGTTATTATCGTCCTTGGAAAGCACCTTTTGGACCAACTCTCTATAGTGTTTGATGGTTGTTGTGTGTCTACTAAGCTTGTCTTTGGCCTGGACACTCAGTTTAAGTTTGATCTTTGCATATTGGATAATTATTCTTTAACTTCTTTTCGTCTTTTCATTCTTCTGGTGATTGTGACTTCCATAGCAAATCTTTGTGATGCTATTCTGAACGTTTAGAAAGCTCATTGTATTATTTTTATCAAGAATGTCCTGCTTCATATGATTGTATTTGATCTAGAAAATATTCTCTTGTTCTGTAACAAGGTTAATAATATTAAAGGAACTATGTATTTTACAATTATTCTCTTAATTTAAATCATGATTTAGTGTATGCATCAGTCGTGTGGTTCACCCTTCATATTGTGGTCTCCATGGACTCTTTGTCCAGGTTTGGTTTCATTTTCTTTACTTTCTCTACAGGTTCACCTTAGCATCATTATTTGCTAGTCTACTCTTTTGTTTGGTATTGTAAGGTGGTTTCCTCTCCTTATATCATGTGAAAGAAGGTTATTTGTATCTCCATTTCTGAGGCCACTCTATAGAACTACCCTTTTAGAGTTTGGTCTTTTGTCTTTGATGCTAAAATTTATTATTAAATTTGTTAATTTGTCGATTGAAAGAGCAATATCTTGGATAAATATTATACGACATTTTTTAGCAACAAATCATTTGCTTGTGGCTACCATTACATTCCTTCTAGCCCAATAAAGATACCTATCAATCCACTCCTGTCATTATGTCGAGAGTCAATGTTAGCATATTGACTTGGACTCAAATTATGTTCATTTCTATTTGGCTTTTTACAATCATATTTGTATGCTTTTTATTTCATTTTCTTGAAGGACCTATTTAGCTATTTAATAAAGAGGAATGTGGAAATTCCTTCTAGGATTTTCCCGAGGCCCAGCATTTCAAGGCTTAGGAATACCCGATCATGCTCCTAGAATGTTTTATGTAGGTTATTGGAAAGACTTGAATCATTAATGATTTCACATCACTCCAGATACCCACTCAAGGGGGTTGGTACAATTTCCTTTTTTCATGAAAGTTATAAGCTGGAATGTTGAACGTATTACAAAAATGTATGTTTTACAAGCAGTTAACTTCTTAACAAGAACATAAAAGCCTAATATGCTTTTTTTCTTAGAAATTATTGTTAATGAATCAAATATAATCAAGAATCCCCGGTAATGAGATTTGGCATTTTGACTTACTGTAACCAGTTACCCACCCTGGGGGTATGGCAGTTTTTTGGATTAATGGTAATATCCTTGCATCAGTTTTAATAAAAGAACCTAGAACTATTCATATATTAATTCATGATCTGAATAAGGCATAAAATTCTATCATTTCAAGAATCTATGCATCGACACAATATGGAGAGAAAGATGACTTGTGGAATAATTTAATTCACCTAAATAATGGTATAGACTTTAGGGGAGATCTCAGTGAAATCTTGTTCTAATGAAAAATTAGAAGGCCAATGTCCTGCCTCCATCAGATTCTATCAATTAAATAACCTTCTATCTGTCATCAACGCTGAACGTGTCATGTTTTGGGTTGCTTATTTAGTTGGAGAAAAAGGGATTCACACTTACCTTATCTACAAGAGATTGAATAAAACTATAATTCAAAAAGATTGGAGTACCCTGCACTCCAATGCTTTTGAAACACATGGTAGCTTTTATTGCCTGTTATTATATCAATCTAAACCTATTTACCAAAAGCCAAGGCTTTTACATTTCCCTTCCAAAGTTCCTGGACTAAGTACCAATATGTTGATACTATCGTCTCTAGGAATTGGTGATGTAACCACAAAGGAACTAATATGTGCAAAATCATATGAAAATTATAATCATGATGTCAAAGATTGGTCAAAAAGAAACCTTGGGCATTTCAATTATAAACTCACCTAGATTGCGCAAAAAATAGAATATGTGCAGTAAAGACTAATAGTTAATCCAAATAGTCATAGATAATTCGTGGATGCAACGAATTTTGAAACAATGAGAGAAAGTGATGCTACTTAACCAGAAACATTAGGAGAAGTTAGCATGGAAAGAATGGTTAGTAAATGGTGATAGGTATTCTAACTTCTTTCAAAATAAGGTCTATTCTGGAAGAAAGAGAAAATTAGTCATGAAGTTACGAGATGATGGTGGTATTTTGATTGACAACCATAAAATGATTACTAAGAAATTCATTTCAGATTGTATGGATATTCAAATTCACACATAACACTACCAGAATACTACTGAACTTAAGTTTACTGAGACTAATTTCAGACCTTCATAACAATGATCTTATCAAACTTCTAAATCTGCAAGAGGTTGAAAATATCCTAGTTAGTATTGGCCCTAATAAGACACTATGACCTTCTGGTTTTGGTGCAAACTTCTTTAATAACTATTGGCATCTCACTAAGAAGGAATTGTTTAATTGAATTCTCGAATTCTTCACAAATGAAAAATTCTTAAAGAAATTAATCTTACCTTGATTGCTCTTATCACTAAAATGGCTAATCCTTCACATGCTAGTCATTACAGACCCATTAGTCTCTAATCTATGATTTATAAAATTATATCAGAAGTTCTAGTTAATAGGTTGAGACCCTTTCTTGACCATCTAATTTCACCCTTCCAATGTGCCTTTGTTCCTCGTAGATATATTCATAACAACAATTTATTAATGCATGAAATTATGTATAAATTTAAGAATCTTAAAACCAAGACCGCTTGAACAGCTTTTAAATTATACATGAAAATGTGAACAACAAAATCGAAGGGGATTTTATATTTAAGCGCCTTCAGGAACACCCACTTGGAACTCATAGATTAAGGAATGTATTTCCCAGTTTCACACTCAATTATACTCAATGGTGAACCTAATGGCCTTTTCACACCGAAGCGAGGTATTAAATAGAGAGACCCTCTCTGCCCCAATATATTTATTTCATGTATGTAAGTCCTAAACCACACACTTTTAATGGAAGCTAATTAACCAAAATATGGAGTAGGAGTTAATATTTATCCAACGGCTTTCAAATTTGTGCCTACTTTTGCCAACAATTGTCTATATTTTGTAAAGCTAATTTAGAAAGTTGTAGCAAACTCAAAAGAAAACTCGACTTCTTTTCAACTTCAGGACAAATAGTGAATTATCATAAATCTGTATTGACTGTCTCACATGATGCCACCAACATGCAAAAGCAACTAGTGATACCAGCATTTCATATTCTGCATAGAGTGTCTTTAGGCATATATCTGGAGTGTCCTATTTTCCAATATCATCCTTCTAACTCAACTTTTCTAGAAATTGTTAACAAAGCAACAACAAAGTTAGAAGGATAAAAAAAAACTGTTTATCCGAAGCATGTAAAATAGTTCTAATTCAGTCTAATTTAGAATCACTCCATGCACACACAATGTTATGTTTTGATTTACCACAAAATACTAGTAGCTATTTAAAAAATACTGAAGAAATTCTTCTAAAAGAAGTCCAACATGGAGAAAGGATTAAGGCTTATAGCATAAGAAAAGGTCTACATACCCAAAAATAAAGGAGGGTTGGGATTGCAGAAAATAAAAGCAATTGATAAGGTTTTTTTAATGTAAATTGGCCTGGGAAGTTCTTACTAATGTACCTTGCCTCTGGGCTCAATCTATAGGAGTTAACTACCTATAAAAAACATATTTGTTTGGCTATAAACTAAGAAACACGGACTCACCCGTTTGGAAAAGCATATTAAAATACAAGGATCTTCTAAAAAAGGGAATTATTTGGAAAGTGGGAAGAGGAAATGAGATCTCCTTTTGGTTTGATAATTAGGTTGAAAATAATAATTACGTTAGAATTCTAGGAGTGGCAGAAGATTATGTTTCTCAGCCTGAAGCTAAAGGTTATGAATTCATCTATCAAAACTCAGAATAGGATATACAAAAGGTAAGATAACTCTTCAATAATCATCCCCTTATACAAAAAATTTAGGGCATTACCATACGCATCAATGAAACAAATGGCTCCTTCTCCTGGGGTTTGAATCGCTCAGGTAATTTCACAATGAATTTAGCTACGTGGATAGTTGATGGCTTTCAATAGCATGAATTATCAACATGGTCATATAATTGGATTTAGAATGTTGACATTATACTAGAAATCAAAATATTTCTTTGACTATTTTGTCATAAAGCCTTATCTGTGAGGGACACTCTGCTAAGAAGGGGTTCAATATCAACCTATCTTGCCCCCTATGTCTCAATGATATTGAGTATATAGAATATCTATTTAAAGATTGTCAAATGGTTAAAAAGGGTTGGGATCTAGTAGCAAAGCATTACTGGCTTCCATCTAATTTTTCTCTTCTAGAATGCTATGATCTTTAACAATGCCTAAATAGGATACATACCTCCAATAAGACGAAATTGAAGTAACAATTCTCATATCTATTATTGAGTATTTGAAAGACTAGGAATGCCTAATTCGCGTAGAAAAAGCAAGTGTAGAATGGAGAATTCAAGATTACATGCCGGTCGATCATCATTTTTAGGGGATCTTTTTCTTCCTCTACCACCTTGAAACCATTTGATGAGGTGGCATCCCTCACCACCAGGATTCATCAAACTTAAAAGATCTTTCATTAGCTTATCAATAGCAAGAGGCTTTATCATTGGAGACTGGAGGGCAGACTTATTAAGGCTGGAGTGACCCACTATAGTGATAGATTTATTATATATAGTAACAGAAGCTAGAGCATTATGTGGTGGACTACAGTTATCAACTTAAGTCGGCCTCAACTACATAGCTATTGAAGGTGTTAAAAAGTTAGGGATTCAAGCACTAAAAGAGAGCATCCACGTTCATTGGAAAATATCTAATATTATTGAAGATATTCACATCTGGCAGACTTAAGGTATCTAACTACTCATCACCTATAGTTTTAGAGAGGCAAACACTACAAGAGATCGACTTTCCAAATTTGGGCACTCTATTACAGCGTCTTATTAAAATTTATGTTTTTCTTCATCTGCTAGGGCTATTTTATGAGACAATATAGTCGATACACTTATGGGAATAGTTGCTTAGCATCTTCATGATTT
>NCQV01058444.1:0-10100 GCA_002740545.1 Lophocereus schottii | reverse complement strand
TTCGCATACACAGCCGTGAAGAGCCATGACATAGCCTGCGCCCCATTAATCTATTCATAATAAACTAACTGCTGCTGTGCTTGTACAATCTCCACCACAATTTCATATGAATTCTATGGTAAGCAGATACTCCCTTGGAAACCATGGGCCTCCATTCTATACCATCTATCATAACTGCTCCGCTGGCAGACCTCGTCAGCTCTCTCCCCACTGATATGGGTTTCAAAAGGGCTAACATACGAGGTGTACGTAAACAATGAAGGTGTTCCTTAAGTTCATTTGAGAAGTGTCTGTTGCTGGCTCCTCGAATATTCTAAACAGAAAGTTTCATATCCGGCACTCCCCCTTCACCACAAGAGGTGAGCTGATTACTGATGGGCGATCGATTCATGATCATACACAGTTTCTGCAACACTCCCAACCCCTAGGCTTAGGAGCATTAACGATTTCTTAAATCCTACTTAAATTCTAGGGCGCAAGGGACAAAGTTTCGCCTAAAAACTAACCACTTCCCAGGCCTAAAGCCCTACATTAAATCCCTGCAATCAATATAAGCGTAAAGAACTCTAAAATAAGCTCAAGGGCTACACGTCGAAGTTCATAACTCTATAGGCCACTCGCCCAAAGGACACCAAAACAATAAAGTTTAATAATAAAGAATAAAATAAAAGATACAACTCAACGGATCATACATCCGGAGTATTGGGGTTTTACATCTCAAAAATAAACAACTTAAACAAAGGTGACCAACCAACCAGATGGTTGGCTCACATGACCATACAGAGAAACTTCTAACAATACGCATTACGTGAACTAGAGTACCTTATTTACATACATTTACAACTCTAAGGATGCATTATATTACATCATTTAATACGTAAGTTCACTTCTATATGTGCACACAAGACACCCTTTCAAAGTAAGGGTGGACTCCAACTTGGCATAACTAGATTGACTTCTACATGTCACAATGGAAACATGGGAAAAAGGAAAATAGTAATGGGATGAGCAACCACAAGCTCATTGAGTATTTTTCAATCTTTGAAACCAAAATAGTTGCATGTAATAATACCAATAATAGTCACATATCATGCATTTAAGTAATACTATTATCGTATTAAACGGCAGATAATTTCAAGGGAAGTCTGCTAACTTCGAACCATTGGGCTATGTGTCATAATGCGTGGTTTATGCTTTGACTGTCTAGTCACTTATGAGAGACGCTTAAACATACTGAATAAATATTATGCAAGGAACTTTCTTTCACATAATATGCACATTTGAAAACTTAAATGTTCGATGCATTACAAGGATATAGCCACACATTGCTTAGCCTTTTGAGGCTCATGTTATTTTAAACGAAATCTCTTTTGTATTGGTCCTATAATGATCTTTATGTGCTTTTTGAATCTTATTCGGACTAGCCTCTTAATGGCCCTTGAAATCTTTCTTTTTCCTAGAATACTTAAAATGGTGAAATGCCTAATGCTTTTCTCATTTATTAGGAAACTACTATTGGTATAAGATCATCATAAGGTGCTTGTTGGGTGAGATGTATTCTCAATCCCAAGTGAAACAATCGCACATGCTAAGCTCTTACTCATGGGATAGCAACTAATTGGACCCTTACCCTCGTCAGGGTCTTCTAGGGTTTCCCACTACTAGGACTATTCCCTAAACTAGGGATTCCCACGTTCTAGCGGATTCACTTCCATCTTACATATGTCTCTAGGCACGTTATCTAAGCCATTTAAAGCGTATGACCATAGCGGCTAATAGGTTTGCTGCCTCTTACAGGAAAATCATTGATCATACAACTCACTCCTTTTTAAAATTCTTTATATCTTAAAAACTGCATTTGTATAGTTAAAAATAGGCTATTATTTGCCAATAGTTATGGTAACTTTTATTTTCATCCATGGAAAACCTTCTTTTTCAAAATTTCACCCACACACACATGATAAGCTTAATGACATGCAGCGAAAGGGCTTACACACAACACTTTCAAACACTTCATGATTCAACTTGAAAACCTCTTAAAATTGTAATGAGTTACTAACTCGTAATTCGAAACACATTTGAAATTCAAAGTACTTAGCTAGCATATATTTCAAACTAAGTTTCATAATAGACATCTTTAGTTATCATTTTTCAATTCGTTTCAATCCTTTTAAACACAAGAAGGGATATGAACAAACTAAAGCCTTAAATATTTGCGAACTTGTTACTAGTTTGTTTTTAAACTTCCTAGACCTATCGACTATTCAGTTGGGTCATTTACTGAGTAATTCCACGATTTAGGACCTTTCTATGCTACCACATCTTAACAACTAACAGGCAACTGGTAAACATTTAAAAACATTCGCAATTATGAAAACAAGCTTTCTATTGCCTTTTAAAATATTTCTAGCCTCAAAAATCAATGATGCGACATCACTTATTAACATCAAGAGGGAAGGGCAAGTAGCACATTCATAACACTTCGCAGGAACAGTTTCAGTAGAGTCCACTTTAATAATTCATAAACCTCGTAATCCACATGATTGCAGTTAATATCAAACCCAAGCTCGCTCCTCACACAATACCGACTGCAAGAACCTCAAGTTACTCGATAGTTTCACCTTGAACCATCTGACTACCAAGCTCGGTTCAATATTGCCATAAACGAATCAATAATGCATGAAACCATGATACATAGGTGTAAGATTCATGCTAATAGCCAAAAAAGAATTTAAACATGACCAAACTGATTCAACAAAAGCTTTAAATGTATAACTTAGCTTGCTCTACAATACCTCGAATCACCTGGTTAGGGCATAACGCTTATATGCCACCTCCAAAATAGATTTTAGGTGGACCAAACTATTGCAAGAGTAATTTTAAAGCGAAATTTTGTTTTCTAGTTCACAAACCAACATCCATAGGCATAGCATTTTGATGTAATTACCACAAATAGAATATAGGTATGCCCAAACAGATTTGGCAATGACCTTTAGACATAATTCAACTTGCCCCACAATTATCTCAATCGCCTATTTAGCATCCTATGGGCATAACATTCACATGCAACCTTTAAAACAGAAATTAGGCATACTAAAACGGCACTAACAGTAACTTTATGACATAGTTTGCTTGTTTCACAATCCTCCAAATGGATCGATTAGTAAGCTACGCATCAACTCAACATTCAAATCTCCCGAAGTCATTGTTATCACCATAATTACTCAATTTTGTCTCTAAAATCTCCAAAAACTGATTACTAGCTCAGATTCAAACATGCATTAACTAAAATCAGTTAAATTCGTTGAAATTACTAATAATTTAGGAGGAGAGAAACACCCACCTCCATTCCAAACTAGAGGCTCCTTCAAGGGTATTGGGATCGAGTCTGACTGCTAGAAAAATCCCCAATCTCTGATCCTTGCTTGCTAACCACTCGAACAGACTCAATTCATGCCCAATTTCACGCAATTCGGACCCAAACTCACCCTAAGTGTTCAATCATTGACTCAAAATTGTGGTGGATACTTGAAGCTGCGAATTTACTCCCAACTTATAGAAGATTGAAGCAACCAAAAGCAAGATTGCATGGCCACACTTGGGCATGCATTCGTGCTTCGATTCGCCGCCAAGACCCACCAAAAACGTGGTGGTTCTTCTCTGTTTTTTGCCTAGATTTCAGACCAAAGGTTTCTAGCTTGTGGGGGGAGATCGAATGGGTGGATTTGCAACCTGGGTGTTGTAGAATTTTGCTAAAATTTGCGACTGTTGGCCACGTGTGTGGAGGAGGATGAGGAGAAAGAAGGAGATGCAGAGCAGAGAGAGAGAGAGATCAATGAATGAGGGGTCAGGGGGTCGCGTGGTTGGAGGAAGAAAAGGAGCCTCGTGCGTTTTTACGAAATTACCTCTCGTCCCTTATTTTGTTTCAAGCTTGCCCAATACTTAACACTGCTACTCTAATCTCATACTTCATACTCTAAGCCTGAATCGATAATACAATCCCTCATCGATTAATCGCCGCCTAATATATCAATGTTCGATTTAATAAGCAACAAAATTATTTCTAAGGTTGACAATCCAAAAATATTCAGCTTCCTTCTCAGTTTAGTACCTGTTAATAATCCTTATTAACGCTTATTTAAATCATCGAAAAATTTTCAAAACTAATAATAATAATACTCATAACATTACTAGAGACAGTAAGATCCGTTTTAATAAAATTACCACTCATATAAGTACGTCAGTAATATTTTAACTTATATAGCTAATACAATTATGATTTTAGAATTTCATAAGGCGAGACAGTCAGCTTAACATAAAAATAAAAAACGAGGGTGTTACATTCTCCCCCCCTAAAAGTATTTTGTCCTCGAAATTCGAAAGCTCAGTTTAGTTGTACACAGATACGTACACACTTGACACAATGTACACAAATCGCATTGGAATCCAAATTCTTGTTTTACAATTAATTGAAACCGAAAAAGGGGCTTATAGTATCCACTTTCCTCCTCGCTAATCCTCTTCAAGCGGCTACTCACTCTATTTAGGCGCTGAGGATAATCACATGGAAGAGGGGCAAATGAGTTGGCGTGGAAAATCGTATTAAGCTTATTCAAAAACGAACACCGGCCCTCAAATATGTAGACACTATTCGCATGGTGAACAACAAGTCTATGTATGTGCATTGTTAAGACTCGGCATCTAAGGGTGCGATAACTGGGTCATGACATCTTAAGGTCATATATAGGTAGTTTCTTTCTAAAGCATGAATTCAAGTCACTTTTAGGATCGAAATGGTTAACCTGAGGACTCCTACAATGCCTTAGAGTAATAACACATTACATAACATCACGTAGCATCACTTCAGCACAATGGTATCTTATAGAATTAGCAATTCGGCATCCTTAAGCCTAGGAATCATAAGTAACATGAAACCGTCTAGTACGCATATAGCAAGCAAGTTACAAAAGGAAAGCATATGTAACTGACATTCCTATATTTATACATCAATCACAATTAACTTTTAGGCCTTTCATTCATGGTTGTTTAGACAGCATATATCAAAGTCATGTGAATGGGGTTAACTTAATCAGGTTCATTTGAAGGCGTGAAGATATTAAATCAGTCTAAGGTTAAATCAGTCAACTAGGAAGCTAATCACATTAAAGTAGCAAAGACATCATATTACATCACATCACAATGATGGATCTTGAAGTGGCACTCAAAATCACATTGATGTCATGTAGAGTCTACAGCAGAGCACACCAAGGATTAAGAATCACATGCAACATGAACCAACATTGCATATGGATAGGAACAAATTGAAAGGAAAATGCTATGGTAAGAATGCAATTCAATGGGTGGTAAAAGTTCAGCATAGGTCCAAACATAAGTCATTTAAGCGAGATAGATACATGGTTTCTTGGTTATACTAAATTTAATGTGAAATTCATGCATCAAGTATCGCACTTATGCCCTAGCTATCATAATGTTCTACCATTAAGTCTCCTTTAGAATTTCTTATTTCTGGATCATGGAAATATACAACATGATGTCAGACTCATTTATTTCTATTAATCACATTGACACATGTATCTTATAACTTAATTGTTAGCATACATTTCAATATGATCATGAATACACCAACACCTTATCATCTCCCTTACAAGGTGCATATCAAACACTTCGATATACAATTGTGATTTCTAATGTCAAAGGGTGACAACATGATAATACAGCAATTAGAAGGTCCATAATGAAAATGTCTATGCGGGATGACCTTAATATAACAGGACAACAATATTAACAAACATAACACCCAACGAAGGTCCACGAAAAACACCATGCATTACATGAAATTCATCACATAGGGTATATTACAAGGTAAGTTAATCACGTCCTGTCCTTGGACCTATACGATCTATATCAGTCATTGTCTAACATAACTTCCCTAAAAAGTATAGAGTCAAGAATTTCAACTATAAGTAGGATACATTAGCATGCTATTCAATCAAACATGAGATACAAGGGCAAGAATATATGAATGCAAGTTCCTATAGCCGTCTCATTATGCTTTAAATATGTGTGTATGCAGTTATTTAGCCATAACATAAGATCATAGAATTTAGGAAATGCAAATAACTACACAGAGGTCATACCATGCCACAAATTATATAAGTTAAACCATTTGGCTAATTCAGTCACATGCCAAACGAACTCAAGTCAGGCAAACACTAAGATGTGCATTTACTAGACAATTTATTCACAAGATACCTGCATGACCATGCATAACAACCCTCAGTAACTATATGGGCTTCCATGACCTTTGCATTTTGCATAATGTTATACTTATGCTTCAAAACACATAGGTTTGTGGTAGCGTCCCTCGAAAGGACATCTAGACGAGTATACATGATATGGTCGCAAGTGTACGACGGCGTTATAATAAATGAAGGTCGATTTCACAGAGATTAGGTTGATCTATTAGGCTATATCCCCTCAAGATATGCTAAGCAAAATTCTAATTCAAGTGGTTTTGATTAACAACTACAAATAAACTTTTCTAAATCAAATATGTGAAAAACGCCTAGGTATTTTCATTATTATGAAAGGGAATTGAATCAAAATGATAAACATGTGCCTCTCTGTAATTGGTTGATTTGGAGGAATTACAATCTATACATAAATTTTCAAAATTAACTAAATTGCCTAAATTAAGCAAATGTCACTCTTTCAAGCTAATTTGACTTAGTCCAAGTTTAAAATTTTTGATTACTTAGTTCGAGTCCTCCCAACTTGATAATCTCTCTTTCAAGAGGATGCAACGATAGATTCTAACAAGCAGTCCAACAACCAATGTAGTCTTTCAAATGTTCACTCGATTATTTGAAGTGTGCAAGTGAATTTTAGCCAAAAATCAGTTCACAACATATCAAAGATGTGATAGAATGAAATCAAACTAATGATGAAAATAAGCATAATTAAATAAACTAAAACATGAACCAACTACACTTTCATCAACTAACAAATCCCTAGACAAAAATTAACTACTCACACATAATCAAATATTAAACAACTAAGTACTCTCAAATTATAAATTCAAAGAGGAAAAAGAAGAGAAGAGAGAAGAATTGCTTTGCCAAAAGTCGTGCTTGAACTGTCGTGCAAACTCGGGATGGAATCCTTGCAAGTCGTCACTTCAACTCTATCACCCTCTCTCTAATCTAAACTAATCCTAATCTACTTGAAGAGAGGAAAGGAATACAAGATGAGATGATGGGGGTGTGTTTTCTGCTGCTGAGGGATGCCCTATTTATAGAAAAACTCGATTGATCTCAGCCATATGATGAGAAAAAATGAACAGGCCAACAGTTACAAGCTCACCACGGGCTGACCGTGGTGCCCACTGGCTGACCGTGGTGCCCACCGGCTCGTTATTCTTTTGTTCTTCTGTTGCTTCACGGGCATGGCAACTTAGAGGCATCTGTAGTGAGTCAAAATATGCTCATCTAGGGTCAAATGCTGGGTAGACAGGCCTCAAAACCTGCAAAATGCATCAAACAGCTATACCCAAGCATAAATCGAGAATAAGAGTATAAATAATAACTTAAAGCACAATATTCTCCTAAAAACGATATAAAATATCCCTAAACTGATATACATATTGAGCACTTATCAAACTCGCCCATGCTTAAATTGTTGCTTGTCCTCAAGCAAACACTATAGAAAACCGACAAGAGGAGGTACATTTAAGACTCAAAACGGTTGATAACCTCCTTAAAGTATGCAAGTCATAGCATATCATAGGCAAGAATAGCAATCAATGACGACCACAAATAGTACACAAAATATTTCAAAATCAGGAGGAGGAGAAGGTTTTCGAAAAAGTATAAGACCACAAGCTCGAAATCAAACTCAATTATCCCTAAAGAACTGCAAAGCATTTCATGCAAGCACATAGAATTATAGAGCTAATTAAACTGGTAGAACCTCACTTTTGAGAAATGTAAATCACTCCCACTCATGTGTTTGAAATATAGCATAGGTTCACTCAAGACTCATTCCAAAGATACAATCTATCATAGGCTTGACAAGAGTCTTAAATTCTCCACCACTAAAATGCAATGTGCACAAGACAATCAAGAGGACTTTACTTGGGTTGTAATGTGGGCTAAAGGTTAAGGGAAAGGAAGTGGACAAATGAATTTAGACAATGTGGAGCTATTTAGCTAATTGGCTATGGAGCAACCAACACGACATTAATTAACCATCAACTTCACCAATACTCCAAACCTCAAAATACAATGAACATACCCTACAAATCAAGTAGGAAACGAGTTGGCAAAGAAAGAAACTCAAGCTACTTACATGCCTAGTGCCAATCACTTATTCATTCTTTTTCTTTCATTTCCCCTTTTTTCTGTTCTTTTTGTTTGTTTCTTTGCTTTCTTCTTCTTTTTTTTCCTTTTCTTTAACATGTCTTTTTTCGTTCTTCTTTTTTTTTTGTTATGGGAAATGAAACGAAAATTACAATTATTGAAAGGCATAGGATCACTAACTATCAACTCACAACCGAAAATATATATACACACAATCCAAACAAGAGGGAGCAAAAGCAAATGCTTAATATTATCAATCCCTCAATAAATCAATATACCTAAGCCACTTTAAACTCGATTATCCCTAAAACCACCCACTATATACATGAAGTGATGCTTCATAGACTCTGCTAAGGTAGGAATATGTATTTGGCCAACGGCTAATAGGTAGGGATCACAATAAACACAGATATAAGCTTAAAGCGGCTAGCAAAGAGGACTAAACATGTAATACAAGGGTAGGCCATTTGGTTATGTGGCTAAAATAACCGAAGAAAAACAAATGCCTCTATCATATTATCAAATATGCACATACTAATGTGGTTTTGAATAACAGTCTAGGCAAGTTCTAGAGATGCAACATGGAAAAGCCACTCACATGAAAAAAAACAATAGACTAAATATAATGAATTAGTTCAAATAAGGCTCAAAATCTCATGGGACATCTACCGAAGTTACATTAAGCTCATAATATGACTCCATCTACAAGCATTCGTACTAATGATTCCAAGGAATAAAATAGTTTTCAAACATGACAGGGTCAAAACAAGAAATATTTACAAAACCTTCAAAAATTTGTAGCACCAAAAGGGATTACACATCAAAAGCTACTCAAACTCGTGAAAGCTATTATGCCTAGCAAAAACATCATTGGAGGTTATCGCAAATCAATTACACCATCTCTATATGCAATCCTATATGTAAACCCAAAAATCAACTAAATGGACCATGCAAACAAAAAGAAACCTAAAACTACATGGTCTAACAAGAATGCAAACTAATAACTGAAATAGAAAACATAGAAACCATCCATCCCCCATGCTTAAGTAAAGCATTATTATTCAAAGTAAGGAAACTTAGAGAAGGGGAACAAAAGAAAACAATCTCACCAGGTTAGCCGCAGAGTGCACCTAAGCCATCCGACCTCGTAATATCCGAGGCACATGGAGCATCAGCCACTCCATCATGATGTCAAAACTCAGCTCATGAAAGCATATGCTGTTAAAGCTTGGAGGAGCTTATCAAACTCCTGGGACCACAATTGAGGAAGTAAAAGGTAAGAGGAAATAACAAAAATCACACCAAAGACAAATGATATCCTCTTAACCTTATCAATAGCCTTAGAAAAATCATAGGAATGGTTAAAAAATGTAGACCACATGATTTTCCTAGGCAAGTGTTGGGAAATTGTTGACCCCATCATTATGTAATGTAAGGTTTTGATGATAACAAGCACAAATAGAATATATACTTGAGTGTGTTGATCGAACAGGTTCCAAATACTGTTTGGAAAACTTTGAAATTGCTTGATTAACCATGATCGAGAACAGGTCTTAAGAACAGGTCCTCAGAACAGCTGAATGGCAAAGAACTTAAAGCACATCAAAGACATGGAGTACTCAAGGAACAGCTCAGGAAATAGTTCTGAGTAACACCATAGCATTGAAATAACAAGTCAAGATCCTATAGATGCTGTCTGGTTGATTCAACAGGAGTCTTTGT
>NCQV01058443.1:2816-19972 GCA_002740545.1 Lophocereus schottii | reverse complement strand
AGGCAAGTGTTTGGGAGGATTAAGGATATGAAAGCAGAGGACCGTGACCGTCTGATGCTGTCTGTCCTAAGAGAGCTGCCGCATTTATGCATTGAGGATCCACATTTTAAAGAAGCTCTGAAGAGTATAGAATTTGTGCCTACCAGTAAGGGTCCTATTAAGTGCCCTGCTGCTTTATATGATCCTAGGAATGAAGAGTTACTTGCTTTGCTAGAGGACTCTGACCTTTTTCCGAGTGGTTTTTTTGGAGAATCAGATATTTTAGATGTTCTACAGAGTTTAGGGCTCAGGACTTCTGCATCTCCAGAGACTGTGGTGCAAAGTGCTCAATATATAGACTGGATAAAAGAAGAGGATCCAGATAAGGCTTGTTTTAGAGGAAAGGTTCTACTTGCGTACCTGGAGGCAAATGCTCATAGGTGGGCAACAATTCCCCTAAGTGATGATCAAGGTGCACTGAATAGAATATTTTCTCGTGCTGCAACTGCATTCAGACCTCGCATTTTGAAATCTAACCTAGAGAAATTTTGGAATGACCTTCAAATGATTTGCTGGTGCCCGGTTCTTGTTTGTGCTCCGTATAGAGCTTTACCCTGGCCTGGTGTATCATCAGCAGTTGCTCCTCCAAAGCTTGTGAGACCTAAGACAGACTTGTGGCTTGTGTCAGCTAGTATGCGAATATTAGACGGGGAATGCTCCTCAACGGTGTTATCGTATCATCTTGGGTGGTCTTCTCCTCCTGGTGGAAGTGTGGTTGCTGCACAAATCCTTGAGCTTGGAAAAGATAATGAGATTGTGACTGATCAAGCATTCCGCCAGCAATTAGCCATTGCAATGCCAAGGATATATGCCAGACTGACAGAGTTGATTGGTTCAGATGAGATGGACATTGTTAAGGCTGTTCTGGAAGGGTGCCGATGGATTTGGGTAGGGGATGGGTTTGCAACTGCTGAAGAGGTTGTTCTTAATGGTCCTTTACATTTGGCTCCTTATATCCGTGTTATACCTGTTGATTTAGCTGTCTTCAGAGAACTGTTTTTGGAACTTGGAATCCGAGAGTTCTTAAACTTCGGCGACTATGCCAAAATATTGTGTAGAATGGCCACACGGAAAGGGCTTGATCCTTTGACTGCACAGGAGCTCACAGCTGCTGTACTGATAATGCAGCATTTGGCTGAGGCACCATTTCATGAAAAGCATGTAAAGATCTACTTGCCTGATGCATCAGGTCATCTCCTGCCTGCATCAAATTTAGTCTATAACGATGCTCCATGGTTGCTTGGCTCCGAAGATTCTGACATTTCATCTGGTCATGGACCCACCCTATCCTTGAGCGCAAGACAATCTGTACAAAAATTTGTGCATGGTAATATATCAAATGATGTTGCAGAGAAGCTCGGTGTCTGCTCACTTCGTCGATCATTGCTGGCTGAGAGTGCTGATTCAATGAATTTGAGTCTCTCTGGGGCTGCTGAAGCTTTTGGTCAGCATGAAGCTTTGACAACCAGACTAAAACATATACTTGAGATGTATGCTGATGGGCCCGGGATCCTTTTTGAGTTGGTACAGAATGCTGAGGATGCAGGAGCTTCAAAGGTGATTTTTCTATTGGATAAAACTCATTATGGAACTTCATCTGTGCTCTCACCTGAGATGGCAGACTGGCAGGGCCCTGCTTTGTATTGTTACAATGACTCTGTCTTCAGCCCACAAGATCTTTATGCAATATCTCGTATTGGTCAAGATAGCAAACTAGAGAAGCCCTTTGCAATTGGTAGGTTTGGGCTAGGATTCAATTGTGTCTACCATTTTACTGACATTCCTTCTTTTGTGTCTGGGGAAAATATAGTGTTGTTCGATCCACATGCATGTAATTTACCTGGCATCTCCCCATCTCACCCTGGTTTGCGAATTAAGTTTGTAGGCAGAAGAATTTTGGAGCAATTTCCAGATCAATTTTCACCTTTTTTGCACTTTGGCTGTGACTTACAAAGTCAATTTCCTGGTACCCTCTTCCGTTTTCCTCTTAGGACTGCCACTGTTGCTCCTCGAAGTCAAATAAAGCAGGAAGGATATGCACCTGAAGATGTCATGTCTCTTTTCTCTTCATTTTCTGAGGTTGTCTCTGAGACTTTACTTTTCCTACGACGAGTGAAGTCCATCTCCCTATTTGTGAAGGATGGAGCTAATATGGAAATGCAACTTGTGCACCATGTTCAAAGGCATACTGTTGTTGATCCACAACCCTCGCCACATTCCCTCCAACATTTATTTAATTATCTTAATGGGAGTCAGCAGAATCATGTGGATAAAGATAAGTTTCTTGATAAGTTGAGTGCGTATGGAGAAGGAAACCTTCCAAAGAGATGTCAGAAGCTAGTGGTGACAGAACAATGCTCATTGAATCATATGGAACACACTTGGATAATGAGTGAATGCCTAGGTAGTGTGCAGGTGAACAAGAATTCTGCAGTTACTAAATCGAGGTCTCTCAAGGGTCTTCCTTGGGCTGCTGTTGCTGTGTACCTGCAGTCAGCGAAGGTTGATGGGGCGTCCAGTGATAGTAGGTCTGCTGATGAGTCCTTTGTCACTGTGCCTGGTATTTCTCAAGATGGAGGTGTGCCTGCTCCATGTTGGAAGAATTTTGAGGGTCGGGCCTTCTGCTTTTTACCTTTGCCAATCAGCACTGGTCTTCCAGCACACGTTAATGCCTTCTTCGAACTGTCATCTAACAGGAGGGATATTTGGTTTGGTAGTGACATGTCTGGTGGTGGGAGAGAACGTTCTGAGTGGAATATCTACCTCCTTGAGGGTGTTGCTGCCCCTGCTTATGGGCACCTCCTTGAAAAGTTGGCGATGGAAATTGGTCCTGGTGATTTGTTCAATTCCTTTTGGCCAACAAGATTAGGAGGAGAACCTTGGACATCCATGGTCCGGAAGCTATATATGTATGTTGCTGATTTTGACGTCCGTGTGCTGTACACAAAAGCTAGAGGTGGTCAGTGGATCTCAGCAAAACAAGCTTTATTTCCTGATTTTACTTTTGAAATGATGCCTCAACTTGTTCAGGCATTATCAAATGTTGGTCTACCTCTGGTCACTGTTTCCCAGCCACTTGTAGAGAGATTTATGGAAGTGCGGCCATCATTAAATTTTTTGTCACCTCAATTGCTTAGGATGTTGTTAATTAGACGTAAATGTAAATTCATTGAAAGAAGTGCATTAATATTGACACTTCAGTATTGCTTATTTGATTTAGGAAAACCTGTCCAGCCTAATTGCTTGCATGGTTTACTGTTGATACCTTTGGCCAATGGCTTATCCACAACGTTTAATCCAAGAGGTGTGGATGAAAGAATTTATGTGGCACGTAGAAATGAGTATGATCTTCTCAAAGATTCAATTCCTTCTCAATTGATTGATAAGAACATTCCTGAGGAAGTTTACATGAAGTTATGCGATATTGCACAAAGCGAGGAGTCAAATTTATCTTTTCTGACATGTCATCTGCTTGAGAAGCTTTTTCTTCGGATACTTCCTGTAGAATGGCAAAATGCTAAACAGGTTAATTGGATGCCTGGTCATGATCATCAGCCCTCTTTAGAATGGATGAGATTGTTGTGGATCTATCTGAGTTCAAGTTGTGATGACTTGTCAGTATTTTCTAAATGGCCTATTTTGCCAGTTGGAAATAATCATCTCATGCAGCTTGTTAGGAATTCGAATGTTATTGAAGATGAAGGATGGAGTGAGAATATTTCATCATTGTTGCTGAAAGTAGGTTGCCTATTTCTGAGACATGACATTCCTATTGAGCATCTACAGTTGAAGGACTATGTTCAGCCACCAACTGCTGTCGGCGTTCTTAATGCATTCCTGTCTGTGGCTGGCAAAATAGGAAATGTTGATGGGCTCTTTTCTGAAGCTTCAGAAGGAGAGCTACATGAATTAAGGAGCTTTATTCTGCAGTCCAAGTGGTTTGCTGAAGACAGTATGCATGATATACATATTGAAGTTATCAAACACATTCCTATGTTTGAGTCATTCAGAAGTAGAAAACTAGTTAGTTTGAGTAAAGGCGCCAAATGGCTTAAACCAAGTGGTTTGCGAGAAGATCTTCTAGATGATGACTTTGTTCGTGCAGAATCAGGCAGAGAGAGAATCATCTTGAGTAGATATCTCCATATTCAAGAACTTACCAAGGCAGACTTCTATAAGAACTACGTGCTGAATCGCATGTCAGATTTCCTTCCGTCAGAGGGAGCTGTTTCTGCTATTTTACAAGATGTAAAACTGTTGGTTGAGGGGGATGCCTCTGTTAAGAATGCACTTTCATCAACCCCATTTGTCTTAGCTTGCAATGGTTCCTGGCAACAGCCATCCAGGTATGATATTAACCAATCCATACTCTTATCCCTGTCTTATATAGGTTTTTATCACCCCTGTATTGTTGCATGATTGCATCTGAAAATAGTTGTGCATATGTGATTTTTCATCTGTTCGAAATGAGGTAGGCTTTGGTGAGCTGCTTTTTTTTAATAAATTTTTTTTTCAAAACAAGAAAAAGCAATCTTTTACGTGCTCCATCTCTAAATGAGTGTCCTCCTTTCTATTTTGGTTTGTCACACTTCGACTGTCCTTTCGGTTTAGTCATTACACATAGTTGTCCACCTTTACCATCAATTAAATTGGATAAGATATTCTGAATATGGATGACAAACGCTATTCCATATAAAATGCGAAGCCAACAATCATACTGCAGCCGTAAATTGGTTAAATAGGGTCGGGATAATTTAGATAAAGTAACGAAATTTTCCACACCACTTTTGGCTTGCTTAATGTTTGCTGAGAGTCAAAGAGGATGGTCATTGAGAGTCTGAGGCAGTATATTCATGAGTAGTCCATTGCTTTGCACTATCTATGAGTTCTGGGGTAGACAGGAAACTGTTTGCTGCTGTGAAGAAGAGTAAGGAGTGTTTAAAGACAAAATTATATATGCAACATGTATAATCCTTAAGCTGTTTGCAGCTGTGAAGAAGAGCTAAGAGGGTTTAAAGACCAAAGCATTTGTGCAACATGTATCATCCTTATGCTAGTGAATCACTTCCAGTGGATGGAGAAGGGGGACATCTACAGAATTCTTTTTCAAGATATCAGTGTGGAAGGATTACCATTGGCCTACCAAGTATTGTCGATGTGATTACTAGCAACTCTTCCAAGATGTAAATCTAATTAATATACAAGCCCAGTTTAATTACTGCCATAATGTTTTAGGGAAGGTAACCTGTAAAAGACTTCTGACTGGCCTTCTGCTAACTGTTCTCAAATACATCCAGCTGAGTCATGGAATAGCCATATTTTCCATTAACTCTTATGCAGTGGTAAAAGACTCTCTGGAGTAAGTCAGTTGAATATTAGAGGTACAACAGGCTTTTCATTGCCACGACAAATTTTTCCTCAAATGAACATTTTGGGTCCTGGAAAGAAGAGCAGAGACTTTTGTAGAAGCAAATTCTTGTATTTTCATCTTTTGATCCTTGAGGCTGGAAACGGTTTTCGTAGTCTCTGTTATATAAAGGATTATGCAAAAATTTTCTATTTAATATTGTTTCTAAAATCTTTCTTGGACTCCAGTTATAGGTTGCTTTTTACCTCATTGAGTCGTTGTAATCAGCTAGGACTGTTCTGAAATCATAACATGTACAAGTATTGCTATGGTCCACATCTACAAAATTGGGCACTCACATTTGGTCTTAGAGATGTTTATAACCTATTGTTTCTCAAGTAATTATAAGAAAAATTGTTAGAAAATAATCTCCTGACGTTCAGAACATTGTCAGAACCTCCGAAATAATGACTTTGAAGTGGAATATGGAACTTGGTACCGTGTTTTCCTGTGACCTTTTTTTATTCTTGTACATACCATCCAAAGGCTTCTTCTGTATTTCTCTGGGGCCTTTGCTGCATTGTGATTGTAACTGTAATTTGATTCTATGGAAAAGCATGCACAGGGAACAGGTTATATTTATGGCTTTGTTGTATCTTATGGCTTCTCATCTTTTACTAGATGATGTGTTATAGTACTTGGCCCCCTTTGTTGTGTTTGTCATTTTTCATTTGTGTGGGTTTTGGGTAGGGCTTGTCACCTTAATCTAAATTTTGATTGATTGAATATATTGTATCATATGGGTCAAAGACAGAAAGAAAAAGCTTTGAAGTATATTTAATCTTCACGTTACTTCATTGGCAGGCTTTATGATCCTCGTGTTCCTGAGCTACATTTGCTGCTGCATGGGGAAGTTTTCTTCCCCTCTGAACAGTTTTCTGATCCTGAGACCCTGGATATGTTGGCTGGGCTAGGACTGAAGCAAAGCTTAGGTTATATGGACTTGCTCGACTGTGCAAGGACTGTGTCATTTTTAAATGATTCTAGGGACTCAGAAACACTCATTCACGGAGGAAGGTTGCTGGCATGTTTAGATGCTCTAGGATCAAAGCTTTCAGGACAGGAAGTGCAAAGAGCTAATGAAATATTGGGGGACCATGTTCACTCTCTAACTGGTAAAGATCATGGGGACGTTGATGCCTTCCTAGTTCGCTTGAGTGATGGTAAACCAGGAGAAGAATTTTGGTCAGAGCTTAAAGCCATCAAGTGGTGTCCTATTTATGCTGATCCACCTTTGGAAGGTCTGCCATGGCTGCAATCAAGTGATCTAGTGGCAGCCCCCAGTGTGGTGAGACCTAAGTCAGACATGTGGTTGGTGTCTTCTACTATGCATATATTAGATGCCGACTGTTGCTCCACTTATGTAAAGGGCAAATTAGGTTGGATGGATCCTCCTAAAGTGCAGGTTTTATCTGCTCAACTGGTTGAACTGAGCAAGTCATATGCCCAGTTGAAGTTAGATTCTGCCGTTGGCCCTGCTTTTGGTACGGAGTTGCAGAAGGGAATTGCTTCACTTTATTCAATGATGCAAGAGTTTATTAATACGGATGATTTTTCGATCTTGAAGTCTGCTCTTGAAGAAGTTCCTTGGGTTTGGATTGGCGATGGTTTTGTGGCTTCACATACTCTTGCATTTGACTCACCTGTCAAATTTCAGCCATACTTGTATGTGGTCCCATCTGAGTTGGCAAGCTTTAGAGATCTGCTTTTAGCGCTGGGTGTAAAGCTTAGCTTTGAGATTTCTGACTATTGCCGTGTTCTGCAAAAGTTGCAAAGTGACATCAAAGGATCTGTCCTG
Source organism: Lophocereus schottii (assembly GCA_002740545.1). NCBI lineage: Eukaryota > Viridiplantae > Streptophyta > Magnoliopsida > Caryophyllales > Cactaceae > Lophocereus > Lophocereus schottii. The sequence continues at coordinate 12,728 of NCQV01058443.1, read as the reverse complement.
TCAAATGACCAGTTATGTCTTGTCCATTGTGTGCTTGAAGCTGTTGCTGATTGCTACTCGGGTATGTCAGCAGAAGAGGTTTCTACTGCTCGTCTACTGATTCCAGATGCTTCTGGTATACTGATGTATTCTGAGAATCTTATTTTCAATGATGCACCATGGATGGAAAACAACATCTTGATTGGGAAAAAATTTGTTCATCCAAGCATAAGTAATGATTTGGCAGCAAGGTTGGGAGTCCAATCGCTTCGATGCTTGTCTGTGGTTGATGAAGAAATGGCGAAAGATTTAGCTTGCATGGACTTCGTAAGAATTAGGGAGCTTTTGACGCTATATGCTTGTGATGATTTTCTGTTGTTTGACCTTCTAGAGTTGGCGGATAGCTGCAACACGAAAAAACTGCACATAATCTTTGACAGAAGGGAGCATCCTCGCCAGTCTCTCTTGCAGCATAATCTGGGTAAGCAAAAGTATAGGCTAGTCAAATATCTGCTCCACGATTATATAACAACCTAGTTTGTGCAAAGAAGGAGCATTGGTTTTCATGGTTATGTTGCTATCATTTCATTTGTTTTATTGATGACAACAGGTGAATTTCAAGGGCCTGCTTTACTTGTTATATTTGAAGGGGCCAACTTAAGCAGGGAAGAAGTGACAAGTTTACAGTTCCTCCCTCCGTGGAGACTGCGTGGTGATACTCTTAGTTATGGTTTGGCTTTGCTGAGCTGTTTTGCTGTTTGTGACCTCCTATCAGTCATATCTGGGGGCTACTACTATCTATTTGATCCCCGTGGTTTAGTGCTTGCTCCTCCCTCAAGTCATTCTCCTGCAGCAAAAGTGTTCTCTTTGAGTGGTAGTTTTTCTTTGACCCTTTCTTCATTCTCTCTCTCCATATACCTGTCTTTTGTTATGTTGCTCAACATTTGATTTCGTTTAGTTGTCCGAAGGATGTGCATCCTTGTTAGAATGTTGATTATGTTTAGTTCACTATCACATAATAAATGTGGTTTGAGAAGTAAAGGTTTTTACTTTCTATCTCTATCTCAAAAATAAACATGTTTCACACTGTCACATGACCTGCTTTTCTGGAAAAGGACGTAAACATGTGGCATTATAATGGTAATTGGTAACTAGTTAAAGCTATCAAGTTTTCTGTGATCCATATAAATATCACCCACTCAATCAACTAACACATCAATCAGCTGAGCTCAATCAAATTTGTCTTTTCAGTCATGCCATGGACACTAAAAGATTGGGTCCGTCTAGCATGCATCTGAGAGCCGATGCTCTCTGATTTATGTGCTTATGTTATATGGCGAATGTGGTCATAACCAGTCTCTGTTCATGCCGACACGCACGTAGTCATAAACAGACATAGAAGTTCCTACCATACAACTAGCATACTCATGATGCAATATGTGACACAGGTATTCACAAAATATGTTCAGGCTTCAGTGACTCATGTTTATGGCTTATAACGTGCTTGTCCATCGCTTAAAATTCTATAGTCCGTTGCCTCTTCATAATTGCCACATTACAATATGTGATGGTGGAAACATTTTCATCAGTTGCCATTATTTGTTAATGAATTTCTATTTTTTTCTTTTTTTGTGCATGGTCCTTAAATAGTTATAGATGATTGGAAGTACAGATCATCACATAATGGGACCATCACAGGATAGTGGTCTATTAGTTGACCTGTGACAGGGTCTAATCCACTTGCATTTTCTTGAGCTAACTTGGGATTGTTCATGATTCGTTGATGTATATGCTGTGTCGTCTTCTTTCCTTTTCCTGCTAAATGTCGGGCATCATGTTTGAGATTTTTGGGTTTCTTCTTTCTATGTGTTCAGACTTCAGAGTTTGGGAAATGAAGCTTCATCTCATGCTATTTCAGGTACTAACTTGATGGAGCGATTTCGTGATCAGTTTTCCCCGATGTTTGTGGGTCAAAGTAGATTTTTCTTATCTGATATGACTGTCATGCGCTTGCCTCTCTCATCTGAGTTTGCGAAGGAGGGAGCTGAAGCTGGAATACAAAAAATAAATCAGATGTATGAGCGATTTATGGGGCATGGATCTCGTGTACTTCTATTCCTGAAGTCAGTCTTGCAGGTGGGTCTAGCCTGCTTGTTTGATGCACTAGCTGCAGGCATCATTTATTGCTTTGCAATGAGACCCATTTGACCTTGATAATGGGGGAATCATAGGATGAGTTCATATTTTGTGCTGGAATTTCTCCCTTCACACACGGGTATTCTCGCGCTGTTAATGAGTCCAAATCCATTAGTTCCCTGAACTTAACCATTTGGATAGTTTTGGAAGTTAAAGCAGTGGAAGATAAATGTGTCAAGAAACTACAGTCCAATTGGCTCTTTGAGATGGAGCTGTTCAGATAGGGTATTTGAGAACTCTAACATGATCTTTTAATGCTCTTTCAACTGTGTCTGCAAGAATTGCTTATTTCGAGAAGCTTAGGCTGTTGGGGAGTAATTTTGCTAGAGACCATCTGAGGTTTCATGTTATACTTTTGAAGTAGCTGGTAGACGTTGAGAGCGATAAAGATATATGCTTACCCTGCCACACTAATACTTTGTGTGAATGCAACTGATCCTTGGCCTGCACTTTCAGAGGTGCTGTTTTGGAAGGCATGTTTACTCGTTAGATTAGCCCAAGTATATTGCAGATTGAGGTGCAGATCACTGCTTTTAGTTTTAATTTTTGCAATGCCTGCATGCTGTATTGTGCAAGAGTGTTAAAAATTTTCCTCTACCATGAGAAACACAGGAAAGCATGTGGCTTTTATTCAGAAGTTATAACTTTGAATTTGTAGGCAGTTAACATTGTTTAGAAGTCAAATTAACCTATACTTATGGGGTTTTAGTGACTTTTAAGAAAGGAATAGTTGCTAACATAGAACTGAGCTGCACCTGTCAATTACAAATGGATCTCTGGCTGCTTTTCCCACTTTTTTGACGTCTTCCTATAGTTCTGTTGAAAACTAGTTCTCTTCACAAAGAAAAAAACCAACTCCATAATACGTTATTGATTGTGAAGCTGTGTATGTTTTTATTTTTTATTTTTAATTTTTTTAAATAAATATGTAGATGCTAGATACCATAAATCAGGTTGAAATGCAAGTATCATTAACCTATTTGTATGTGTCTTCAGGTCTCCCTCTCAAGGTGGGAAGAGGGGAGCTTGCAACCTTTAGAGGATTACTCAGTTTGTGTTGATTCTTCTTCTGCCTTGCTGAGGAATCCTTTTTCTGAAAAGAAATGGAGAAAGTTCCAGATAGCTAGGCTGTTCGGCAGCTCAAATGCTGCTACCAAAATGCATGTGATAGACATCAACTGTCACCAAGGGGAAAGCAACGTTGCTGATCAATGGGTCACTGTCCTCAGTATGGGTTCTGGACAAACCAGAAACATGGCACTTGACAGGTACTTAAGAAAGACAAGCTGTTTGAACAAGCTCTTTGCCCCATATGATTGATAGTTCTCTTATCTTTTTCTTGCCAACTACCTCTTCTTCTGTTATTGATGTGAATCTGTGGGTGGTCTTCCTTAATTAGCTTGGCTGCTCCAAGGATAGCTATTACCTTGAGCCAATATTTGGTTCTTGGTCTTTTCTATTGATCCTAATAAGATGCTCATAAAAGTTGGTTTCTTTCATGTCTGGCGTGTCGTCCTCCAAAATTTATGGAGGCACTATTCACTTTTTTGACTGTGCAGTTGCATTGGGCGGCATGTTCATGGTTACGTGATGAAGTGCAGCATATCTCTGCAACGTCCATAAATTTTATCAAATGCTTTCTGATTCAGATTATTCTTGTTGTCGTCTGTTTTTTTGGGTGGTGGTTGTTCTTATTGTTGTTATTGTTGTAATGATGATGATGATGATGATCATCATTTTTCTCTTTGCAAAGGATTTCATCTGTCAAAAACACTTTCTGAAAGCTTTTGTGGGTCTTTGCAAATTAGTCTCTTAGTTTGCAAATTTGTGGGGTAAAGCTGCATCCTTCTGGATCCCCCTAAAGCTGTGAAGGCGGAATTGACACTGGGTGATGTTGTACATTCTGAGTCAAGGAAATTAGAAATGCCTGCGCCTCCCCCCCCCAAAAAAAAAGAAAAGAAGAGACAAAACAAAAAGGTCCCTATCCTTTACAATGGCATGCTTATTGCTTCCTGATTTCTTTGTCAAATAGACAATAACTGATGGATTTTTTTGTTTGTTTGCCTCACTACTACTTTCCATCTTGGTCAGGCGTTATCTGGCTTACAACCTCACACCTGTTGCTGGAATCGCAGCCCATGTGTCCCGGAATGGCCGTCCTGTTGAGACATCCCATTCAAGTTCTGTGATGTCCCCTCTCCCTTTGTCTGTGAGCATAAACATGCCTGTTTCAATTCTTGGATATTTCCTTGTGCGTCACAATAGGGGTCGTTATCTCTTCAAAATTCAGGAAGGGCATGAAGAGCAGCCCGATGCTGGAAACCAGTTGATAGAAGCATGGAACAAAGAGTTGATGGCTTGCATCTGTGATTCCTATGTGGAAATAACTCTTGAAGTCCTCAAGATAAAACGTGGGCTTGTAGGGTTTGCAGATGAATCTAGTGCTGGTGCTGCAGTTAATTTTGCTCTGAAGGCATTTTCTGATCATCTTTATTCTTTGTGGCCAAGATCTTATGATGATCCGCTGATTCATCAACCAGATGCCAATAGGTTGGCATCCACAAAAGTGCCAAAAGCAGATTGGGAATGCATGATTGAACGTGTAATAAGGCCTTTCTATGTTCGCGTTGCTGACCTTCCAGCATGGCAGCTGTATTCAGGAAACCTAGTCAAGGTTGAAGAGGGGATGTTTCTCTCTCAGCCAGGAAATGGAGTTGGTGAGAATTTGCTTCCAGCTACAGTCTGTAGTTTTGTTAAGGAGCACTATCCAGTGTTCTCTGTGCCATGGGATCTGATAACTGAGATTCAAGCGGTTGGAGTTACAGTTCGAGAAATAAAACCAAAAATGGTGCGCGATCTTCTCAGGGTTTCCTCAACATCTATAGTCGTGCGATCAGTGGAGACATATGTTGATGTTCTTGAGTACTGCTTGTCAGATATCCAACTTCATGAGTCGTCTAGTCCCAATGAAGCTGAAACATATCTGGAGTTTGATTCTTTCCGCAGAGTAAGCAGAGTGGATTATGGGAATTCTACATCAATGCCCAGTATACGTGGACTTCATGGGATATCTTCTCCTAGTACAGCTAGTTCAGGCGTGGATGCAATTGAGGTCATGACAAGTCTAGGGAAGGCCCTGTTCGATTTTGGTCGTGGAGTAGTCGAAGATATTGGCAAAGCCGGAGGACCAATGGCTCAAAGGAGCAGGATGACTAGTTTTAATAGCTTCAACGTTCCCCAAAATGGGAATAAGTTATTGTCCATAGCTGCTGAGCTTAAAGGCTTACCGTGTCCGACTGCAGCAAAGCATTTAGCACGTCTGGGAAATACTGACCTTTGGATCGGAAACACTGAGCATCACATGCTATTAATGCCATTGTTGGGAAAGTTTGTTCACCCGAAAGTATTGGATCGACCAATCCTGGCTGACATACTCTCAGACTGCTCTATCCAGTCATTGCTTAAACTTCATAAATTCACCCTCCATTTGCTAGCTAATCACATGAGGCAACTTTTCCATGAAAGTTGGGTGAACCATGTGATGAACTCAAACATGGCTCCATGGTTTTCATGGGAGAATAGAACAAATTCTGGTGGTGAAGGCGGTCCAAGTCCTGATTGGATTAGACTATTCTGGAAAAATTTTGATGGATCTTCAGATGATCTTTCACTTTTTTCTGATTGGCCCTTGATACCTGCTTTCCTTGGCAGGCCAGTCTTGTGCCGCGTGAGAGAGCGTCATCTTGTTTTTGTTCCGCCCCTTATTGCTCTTACATCTTTGGATAACAATAGGTCAGAAGCAGGGCCTTCGGAAAATAGACTGAGTGGATTCTCTGTGGACCATTTATCTCTTTCTGAAACACTGAAGCCATACTCCGTAGCTTTTAAAGAGGCCGGTAGCAAGTACCCTTGGTTATTGACACTTCTGAACCAGTGCAATATACCTGTATATGATCCTGCTTTCTTGGACTGTGCTGGTCCATGTGATTGTCTTCCTGGAGCTGGCCAATCATTGGGGCAAGTGATTGCTTCAAAGCTGCTTGTAGCTAAACAAGCTGGCTATTTTCCTGAACTTACTTCCTTTCTTGCCTCTGACCGTGAAGAGCTTTTTAATCTTTTTGTTTCTGACTTTGCATCTAGTAGATCTAACTATGGGAGAGAAGAGCTCGAAGTCCTCCGTGCATTGCCTATATATAAAACAGTTGTGGGCTCATATACACGATTGGACGGTCAGGATCTTTGTGTAATTGCTTCTAACTCTTTCCTCAAGCCATTTGATGAACATTGTCTTTCCTACTCCTCGGATACTGATGAAAGTTTATTACTCCGAGCCCTTGGCGTTCCTGAGCTTGGTGACCAGCAGATTTTGGTACGGTTTGGATTGCCTGCATTTGAGAATAAAAATCAGCCAGAACAGGAGGATATCTTAATATATGTTTACATGAACTGGCAAGAGCTCCAAATAGAATCATCAGTGGTTAATGCCCTTAAGGAGACCTGTTTCGTGAGGAATGCAGATGAATTTTCTTTGGAGTTGTCAAAGCCTCAAGATATGTTTGATCCAAGTGATGCTCTTTTAACATCAGTCTTTTCTGGTGAGCGGAAGCGATTTCCTGGCGAGCGTTTTGCTGCAGATGGCTGGCTTCGAATTTTGAGGAAGTTAGGCCTTCGAACGTCTACAGAACCAGATGTAATGCTTGAGTGTGCCAAAAGAGTTGAGTTTCTTGGGTCTGAATGTGTCAAACGGAACGCAGATCTTAGTTACTTTGATACGGATCCTTCTAATTCTCAAAGTGAATTGCCTCTGGAGATATGGGCTTTAGCTGAATCTGTTGTTGAGGCTGTATTTTCAAACTTTGCTGTCCTTTACAGCAATAACTTCTGCAATGCTTTTGGGAAGATTGCCTGTGTGCCTTCTGAGAAAGGCTTTCCTAACGTTAGTGGCAAGAGAGGTGGAAAGCGAGTTCTTTCATCATATAGTGAAGCTATTTTGTTGAAGGACTGGCCTCTGGCTTGGAGCTGTGCATCCATTCTTTCAAGACCAAATGTAATTCCACCTGAGTACTCTTGGGGAGGACTGCAACTTAGGAGCCCACCACCCTTTACAACAGTGTTGAGACATTTGCAAGTAGGTTAATGACTGTTCCCAACTTAATTACTAGCAAGAGATATTGAAAAGCAAAGATCCTGACTTTGAAATTCATTTATTCGCTCCGGTTATTGAATAAAAATTTATTCTCTTGAAACAGGTTGTTGGAAAAGACGGTGGTGGGGACACTCTTGCACATTGGCCCACTACAGCAAATATGATGACTGTTGAGGATGCCGCATGTGAGGTACTCAAGTACCTTGACAGAGTATGGGCTTCTCTGTCTTCTGCAGGTATCATCCATGTCACTATTTCTTATGGTGTGATTGCCATAGAGATATTTAAAAGATGACTTCCCAATCCATTTGTGTAATTACTGTTTCTGACAAGTATTAAGCAGTATACTGGCAGGACATAACTGGATTTCAGAGCAACCAGTGTTTTAAAATTTAAAAAAGAGAAAAAAGTTCACTCATCACTATTCTTTTGCTCAAGTCCATATTCATCCCTGCAGACATAAAAGAGCTGGAGAAGGTTGCTTTCTTGCCTGCAGCAAATGGCACACGGCTGGTTAAAGCACACTCACTTTTTGTGCGTTTGGGAGTGAACTTATCTCCATTTGCATTTGAACTTCCTTCACAGTATCTCCCCTATGTGAGGATCCTAAAAGACTTGGGTTTGCGAGATTCTCTGTCAGTTGCCAGTGCGAAAGACCTCCTATTGAATCTTCAGAAGTCGTGTGGATATCAGCGTCTAAATCCTAATGAACTTCGTGCAGTTATGGAAATTTTACATTTTATCTGTGATGAAACCGGTGAGCCCACGTCAATTAGGTCTGACTGGGCCTCAGATGCAGTTGTCCCAGATGATGGCAACAGACTTGTCCATGCAAGATCATGTGTTTATGTTGATTCTTATGGCTCCCGTTTTGTCAAATTTATCAACTCATCCAGACTCAGATTTGTCCACCCCAGCATTCCTGAGATGATATGTTTAACCTTAGGGATCAAGAAACTATCCGAAGTTGTTTTTGAGGTAGACTTCTTGCCTAACCTACTAAAAATTTGTTAAATTTCAGTCTGTTTTAGTATTTTTAGATCCTAATTTTTTGATACTCTTACTTAATAGGAGTTGCATGCTGAGGAACATCTGCAAATTCGGGAGAGCATAGGATCAGTTTCATTGTCATTCATGAGGGAAAAACTGTTTAGCCGATCATTCCAGGAGGCTGTATTCAAGATTCTTAGCAGTTTGGGGATTAATGTTTCTGCATTTAATGATTCATCTGCAAAAGAAGTGTGCTCTTTACTTACAGATGCAGCTGACAAATTGCATTTTGTTCAGTCTGTTCATACTCGTTTTCTACTTCTTCCTGATCGCATCGACATAACCTATACTGTAAAGGACTCCACTATTCCAGAATGGGCAGTCGGATCAGGGCATCGTGCTCTTTATTACATTGACAGACAGAAGACACGTGTTTTAGTTGCTGAACCCCCAAGTTATATCTCCGTTCTTGATGTAATTGCCATCGTCTTGAGTGACTTATTAGGGTCTCCTAATCCATTGCCTCTTGGGTCTTTGTTCCTCTGCCCTGAAGGCTCAGAAAGTGCAGTCATTGATATGCTGAAGATCTGCTCTGACAGCAAAGGAAGTGAGACCACAAGAAACTGCAGTGACTTGATAGGAAAAGATCTACTGAGTCAAGATGCTGCTCGAGTCCAATTTCACCCACTGAGACCATTTTACATGGGAGAAATAGTAGCTTGGCGGTCCCAAAATGGAGAGAAATTGAAGTATGGTAGAGTTCCAGACGATGTTAGACCCTCAGCTGGACAAGCGCTCTACCGATTTGGGGTGGAAACTGCTCCAGGAGTGACGGAAACTCTACTGTCCTCACAGGTGTTCTCATTCAGTACCGTGTCATTAGACGCTGAGGCCTCATCAGTTTCATTGCCAGAGGATAGTCATATCGTATCGTCTAACACAATGGATTCTGAGATTCCAGAATGTTCTGGGAGAGGCAAGGCAACATCTGTACAGGTATGAATTTCTATACTGTCTTCCGTTTGCTCCCCTTGTGCCACAGCTGACCCTAGGCAGGTGAATGAGGGAGAGAGGACAGAGAGCAAGAATAGCCCCATCCCTCCGCCATTTTTTTGGTTTTGGTTTTCATGGGTGGCAAGTGTGGACAACTTTACTAGGAGGGGGAGATGTCAATTAATTGACCTGTTGTCTATCTTGCAGCCGTCTTATGACTATTGATTTTCAGAACTATATTTGAGTCATCTTTAATAGTATCCTTTTCTTTAATAGTTCACCCAATCAAATTCAAATTCCCCAAACAATTCCATTTTCATATGACGGTGTGTTATAAATACTATCCGCAACTTAGCAGGGCTGTCTGAATCCACATATTCTCTTCTCCGAGAGGGGGAAAAATACATTAAACTAAATGTGATAACACAATTAATTCTTGGAATGATCCAAGTGCTCATTTTGGAATGGATCCAGGTGCTCATTTTGGAATGATATTTGAATGAACAAGCCTACTTTGCATTGCCCTGTCTCTCTGTAATGTATGCCTCTGTGAGGGTGGAAGGGAAGTTCTTGGAAGTGACTGTGGGTGTTGGAGGCCTTTTTCCTTT
>NCQV01058432.1:875-13259 GCA_002740545.1 Lophocereus schottii | reverse complement strand
CTAACAGCATATGCAATGTTAGGACGAGTGGAGTTCATGAGAAACATCACACTCTCTATTATCTTAACATATTCAATTTGAGACACGCTAGGTCCTCTATTCTTTTTAAGATGTATTCTAGGGTCATAGGGAGTTCTTACAGGTACCACATCAAAAGAGTTAAATTTTTTCAATACTTTCTCAATGTAATGAGGCTGACTTAAGGAAAAATCACTCTTGGTTTTTATAAGTTCAATCCCCAAGGATATCATCTGCTTCTTCTAAATCTTTCATTTCAAAGAGAGAAGACAGAATTCTTTTAGTCTCATTAATGGCACATAGGTTGGTACCAAAGATCAGCATATCATCCACATACAAGCATATGATCACATAATCAGATCCAAACATTTTGGAATAAATACAAGAATCTGAGTTGTTAACAGTAAAGCCATTTTTCTCTAAAGAACTAGCAAATTTCTCATACCACTGTTTTGGGGGTTGGTTTAGACCATAAAGGGATTTTCTTAGTTTGCATACTTTGTTCGCCTAATCAGGGATCTCACACCCTTCAGGTTGTGACATATAAATTTCTTCCTTTAAGTCACCATTGAGGAATGCAGTTTTGACATCCATTTAATGTACTACAAGATCATGGATAGCAGCCAAAGCAACTAGACTTCTGATTGTTGCAAGTTTGGTCACAGGAGAATAAGTATCAAAGAAATCAATTCCCTTCCTTTGGTCAAAGCCTCTAATGACTAATATAGGTTTGTGCCTTTTAATAGAGCCATATGTCCTAAGTTTCTTCTTGAAGATCCATTTACTACTAATGGGTCTACAACCCTTGGCAAGTCGGTCAATTCCCAAGTTTTGTTTGACTCAAGGGAATCTATCTCACTCGTAATAGCTTCTTTCCAGAAATTAGCATCTATAGACCTCATAGGCTCTTGGTAGGTTTTGGGATCTTCCTCAAGTAAATAAAGAGCAACGAGTTCATCGGTCAAAGCATCAATGTCAAAATTCTCAAGGACTTCTACCAGAAAAGAAGTGATAAAGTTAGGGCCAAAACTAGTTTCAATCCTCTGTCTCTTGCTTCTTCTAGGTTCAATTCCTAAGTCTCCAACACTAGAGCTAAAAGCAGGCAAGTTCACATGTTCATATACAATATTAGACACAGTATGAAACACATTCCTTTTCGAGGGGAAAATATGTTCAAAGAAATCAGCATCTCTATACTCCGAAATAGAGAAGTCAGATAAAGACATAAATCTATATGCAGCACTGTTTTGAGCATAACCAATAAAGACAGCATCAAATGTCTCGGGGGCGATGTTTGAACATTTATAACTAGGTAGTGAAACTTTGGCTAAACACCCCCACACTTTTAGATAATTCAGGTTGGTAGCATACCCCTTCCACAATTCATATGGGGTTTTATCTAATTTCTTGTGGGGAACTCTATTAAGTATAAAACAAGCTGTCAAGACAGCTTTCCCCCCACATGTTATCAGATAAACCAGAACTAACAAGTATGACATTCATCATATCTTTAAGGGTATGGTTTTTCCATTCAGCAACACCGTTTTGTTGAGGAGTGTAAGGAGCGTTAGTCTCATGTATTATGCCATTTTTTTCACAGAAGATAGCCAAAGGATTGGTGTCATATTCCCCACCTCTGTCAGACCTAAGTTTTTAATTTTTCGGTCTAACTGATTCTCAACTTCGACTTTGTACTTTAAGAACATTTCCTCAGCCTCATCTTTAGACTTAAGGAGGTAAATCTTAGTATACCTAGAGTGGTCGTCTACAAAGGTAATATACCATTTCTTTCCACCCTTACTTATAGTGTTCTTAAAGTTTGCTAAGTCTGAATGCACTAGTTCTAACAATTTTGTTTTCCTGGTTGTTATAGTTTTAAAAGGCTTCTTGGTAAATTTTGCTTCAACACAGACTAGATACTTAGAACAATTTTCAGTATTCACATTTGGAATTAAAAGCATGTTTCTAAGTCTTTTTAATGAAGCAAAGTTAACATGTCCAAGTCTACCATGCCATAAATCAACAGACTCAACAATATAAACAAAATTTGGACTGTCCCTTTCCTTTGATTGCATTGATAGGCCTTGTGTCCAGGCTTGCCGCACACATAGCACACCACCTTGGGCTTTTGAATCCTTTTGTTAGCGGAATTCTGATTCCTGAGATTTTGAGTTGGCTTCTGAAATTTCTTCCATTTGCCTTTGAACCTGTCTTTGTTTGTTTGCACAGTAGATTCAACCAGGTTAGAACTAACAGAATTTAAAGAAAGGAAAGGCATCTTATCTTTCAGCCGGTTTGCCTCCTCAATCCGCATATGGCTGACTAACTCCTGCAGTGTGAGATCTTTCTTCTTATACTTGAGGTGGTTTCTGTAATCGCTCCAGGATGGTGGAAATTTTTCTATCGGCATGTTGGCTTGGAAGATTTCGCACATCCTCATGCCTTCTGCTAGGACCTCAACACACAGGTTTTCGTAGACGTGAACTTGTTTCACGATGGGTTTGTCATCCATAATCTGGAACTGTAGCCATTTGCCGACGACATATTTTCTTTTCCCAGCGTCATTTGAACCATATTTTGTTATAAGTTTGGTCCAAATGACCTTAGCAGATTTAAAGCTTACAAACAGATCAAACAAAGGGTTAGACATATTATTTAGTAGATAACTGCAAGCCAGTTTATTGTCCCTTTCGAATTTCTTCTTTGTGGCTTCGTCAAGAGGAATAGAAGGCGTTTTAAGAACCGTAGGAGTTACAGGTTCAGAATCAGTAACTGTGTTGCCTTCATCAAGGAGATCAGTAGTGAGCACGTAGTCGATCTCAAGTTGCTCAAAGCAAAGGAGCAATTTTTGAGACCAACGTTTATAATTGGTTCCATCAAGAGATTCAATTTTGTAGAGTTCAGGGAGAGTTTTTGGAGCAGCAGCCATTTACATTAAGCTTTCAGATTGTTGGAAACGAATGGTAATGGCTGCTCGAAGGACAGGGAGATGAACTGTGTCGTGGTATGGACCACTAACCTGAAAGCTTAATTCACCCGACTTAGGTGCAAATCGTTTTGGCGAAGAAGCTCCCCAAGGTTTAACACAGCAGGCTTCGCACTCGTGTACTCGAGGGAGAAGCTATGGAGTATAACAACTTTTATACCCAAGAAGTAGAGAGGAGAAGAAAGAATTGGTTGTTCTGTGTGTTCTACAAAGTTTCAGTAGAGTCCTTTTTATAGTGAATTGGAGGAGAGAAAACTGTCAACCAAGCCATAAAGAAAGGCGTGAAACGCGGGTAGAAAATCAGGAGAGAATAATGTAACTAAAGCATTAATGGGGAGTGGATCATGGTAATTAAGGCGGAGATGGAGGAGGACTTAGTGAACTAGCCGTTAGGATTACGACAGCTCATACGCAATCGATCCTCTCAAAAATTTCTCCAAAAAATATAGTGCAAGGCCCAAGCCCATAGCCCGCGGCCAGCCCGGACCGGACGGGCGGGCGGAGGCCACGCACGCGCGCGTGTGGCTGCCCAAGTCCCCTCAACCCCTTTAAAATATGGCTTCAAGTTATTCGACAAGTGCAAGAAGATTGAGATACATAAATTCTTCAAGCCACTCCCAAAAGTTCCATGTGGGACAACAAAAAAGATAGAGAGAGTAAGTGAATACCCATTTGGGGTGCCATTATTCCAACATGTAGAAAATCGTATTTTTTTGAAATGATTGATAGAAGTTGGTTAAGATTAGAAAAGATTGCAATAAGTTGGTCGAAGTTGATAAAAGTTTGAAGATGTTGGTGAAAAATGTAAATGAGTGGGAATTTCTTTATAAAATTTTTCGAATGAGATTGGTAAAAGTTGGTAAAAGTTGGTAGAAATTGATGAAAGTTGATAGAAGTTAGCAAAAATGAATTTACCAATGTAAAGAGCAAACCTTTATTAGTATAATTATTTCTCTTGCGATAAAAAAAATAATTATTTCTTCTAACACAAAACCCTTTTTCTTTTATTTCTATAGGTTGAAATTTTATTGAAAAAAATTGCACATGAATTATGTAGTTAATAGATTTAAAAAAGAAAAATACCATGAACCAGAAAGAAGAGTTATAACCAACTTGGTGTTACATTACTCTATACATGGACCATAGATTGAAAGTGCCCCATCTCAAAAGTAAGCTCACATTGAGCTACCATTAAAGTTACATGGGTACAATATTACAAAAATCTATTATCTGTCTTCCTATGGATAGATCATAACAAATAAAAATGAGTGTGTGGTACTGTGTTCTATGTATTTTATTTTTGAAACAAGTGTCAAACTACTTAAACCAATCTGTATTGGTATCTATGGTCCATGTATTAATATATATAATGTAGTAATTTCTTTAAATTTTATAAGTGCCCTTAAGTCTTGCCCATATGTGCCCATATGTTGAAAGAACTCCTCCACCCACCTCAAGATGTTTCAATTGCTTTAATTGTGGGTGCTATTGTCTACTATTGCTTCTTCTTATGTCTTGGATTGAATCTTTTTTTTAATTTTTTTTTTTATAGTAGGCTGATTCCTTAAGGATTTTAGTGAATGGGTTACATTATTGTAGTTGGTTCTCGGGAGCTATAGTAGCTAGCTGAATTGATTGTCAATTACGAATGACAACTTATCCTTGTGTAATTAGGTATTTTAGGTTATCAATAACAACAGGAGCTCTCAGTGTGGGGGTTCCATGTGCATAGGGTCTAGAAAGAATCATATGTAAATAATCTACCTTTCTAGATATCACTATCTATAAAGATGCTAGTTTCATAGACCCACAAAAGATTTTGAGAAAAAAAGATTTGTAGTTGAAAATCTTTTGACACCAAAACTAAAAGAAAGCAATAGATACTAGCAAGTTGTGGCAGTAAATAAATACAAAATAGAGACAAGCTCAGCATTGCATAAAACAATAAAACCTAAAAACCAATACATGCACGCCCGAAAACTATTATGAGCAGGGGAGATGGCAAGCTACATAAAGTCTGCGACCTTAATTCTAGGCCTCCATACTTCATATCTTGAGTCATGTCTTTCCCTATTCCTAAAGCCTCCAAATCGTGCCTAATCACTTCGTTCCAAATTCTTTCCAGGACTTTCTTGACCCCTTCTACAACTTGGCAGAACAATCCTTTCATGTGTCTTCACTTGCGTATCCATATTATTTCTCATTATATGACCAAACCATCTAAGTTTAGTATTTTCATTTTATCCTCGATTGAAGCAACTCCTATTTTGTCTCTGATCACTACATTTTTAATTCTATCCAATCTCAAGTGATCACATATCCAATGAAGTATCCGCATGTCGGCAACCTTCATCTTCTGGACTTGAGATTTCTTGATAGGGCAACACTCCGTACCATACAATAGTGCTAGTTTGGCAATCATACGATAAATCCTCCCCTTCAATCTCAGTGAAATCGTCTTATCGCACGACACCCCTGATGTATTTTTCCTTGTTGTCATCCTACCTTTATTTGATTGTTTAATGTTCTTATCAATATCTCCCTTTTCTCGTATAATTGAGCCCCTATATTTGAACTTTTTCACCATTGGTTGAGCCACACCCCAAATGGTCACTTCTTCATCACTACCACTTTCCCCTTCACCAAAATCGACATTTTGAATATTCCATCTTTAATCTACTCATTCTAAACCTTTAGCTTCTAGGATATCTCGTCACTGCTCCAACTTGTTGTTAACCCCTCCATAGCTTCATCGATAAGAAATATGTCATTAGCGAAAACCAGACATCGAGGTACCTCATCTTGAATACCTCCGATGAGCTCATCCATAACCATAGTAAAAAGAAAAGGGCTCAATGTTGACCCTTGATGGAGGCCAATATTAATAGGGAAGTCTTCTGTAACCACCCCTAAAATCTTAACGCTTGACCTTTTTCTCTCGTACATATCCTTAATAACTTGTATATAAGTTACTAGCATGCCTTTCTTCTCTAAACACCTCCACAAAAAATCCCTAAGCACACTATCATAAGCTTTCTCTAAGTCAATAAACGCCATATGAAAGTCCCTTGTTAGCCATAGTGCAAGTTTGCTATTTTCTCCTCCACCTCAGCAAAGTTGTTAGTACAGCTTAATTATAATTAGTTAGGTGGTTAGCTTGCTGTAAATATCTGGAGGCAGGATGCATATAAGTGGCCTTGTACATTCTAGCATAAGATGCTTTATTGCCATTACAGACATTACTATGATAGAGACTTTCCCTATCTAAACTTCTCTCTATCATTTTCTTCTCTCTTTCACATGGTATCAAAGCAGGACTCTGAAATCTTGATTTTCTCTTATTTCTTCATCTTCGATTGATTGTTTTGCTTCACAAGCTTATCACATCTTTATTTTTCCTCTTATTGTTCTTCTATTAATTGGCTTGCTTCACCAATTAATCTAGCTAACTTTTACAAGATTTTAGAGAATTTGATTTTGGATTTGTATCAAAATGTCTGCAAATTTTAACAATGGAGAGAATTACGACAGATCGTTTGTTCTTGCAAAGTTTGGATCATTCTACTATACAATTGGTGAAAAACAAATTGAGTGGTGCCAATTTCCAGCGATGGAGTAGAGCTGTGAAGGTTGCTTTGCAAACGAAAGGAAAACTCGAAGTCATCAATGGAGATTGTTCTAAATCAGATTAGAATTCCCTGAATCTTAAACAATGGATTCGGTGCGACAACATGGTGGTCAGTTGGCTTTTGAATTTAATCTCTCCTAACTTGGCTGGTGCTTTCTTGTATGTAAATTCTGCTAAAGAACTCTGGAATGAGTTTTGTCTGAGCGATTTGGTCAAAATAATGGACCACTTCTTTATCAATTACAAAAGGAAATTTTGGATTTATATGAAGGAAATGATAGTGTGGTTGTCTACTTTACCAAATTGAAGAAACTCTGGGATGAAGTGAGTGACTTAAGTGAGGTATCAGTATGTGGTTGTACTCCTCCGTGCAATTTTAATCCTGCTTGTGCTGCTATCAAGAAAACCATTGAATTAGACTAACAACAAAAATTGATACATTTTCTTATGAGGTTGAATGACAGTTATAATACTATTCAAGGTCAGATACTGGTGCTAGATCCCTTGCCAGATATAAATAAAGCCTACTCTATGATTCAAAGAGTTGAAAAACAAAGGCAAGTGATTGGTAGTTTTGGAGCTGCTCGAGAAATAGCTGCAAATATCACTAGAGGTCATATAACTGAGGAGATTGAGGGAGGCTCTAATGCCTTTATTGCTCGTGGAGTTCCAAAGAATAGGAGGGATAATAGGAAAGCAAAGGGTTCAAGGTTTTGTGCTCATTGTTAAAGGATATGCCACATTGTTGGTAAGTGTTTTAAGCTGGTTGGATATCCTAATTGGTATGAAGGACAAAAGGATACCTCCAAGATGAAGAAACCTGCAAGAATAGCTGCAAATGTGTTTGGTTCTAGCATAGATTTTGGTTCAGTTGCAGATACTCCTCTTGATGATCTTGGGAATGTTAGAGAAAGGGGCCGTGACAGTCCGATAGATGCAAATATGATCAATGCTCTTGCATAAGAGATGCAAAAGTTAGTCAAAAACAGGAAGCATATTACTAAACAGTAGCCAAAAAATTGAAGTCGTTATGCTCACTTTGTAGGTAATTCTCGTTACAGCTCTCATTTTGGTATTTGTTATGCCATGACAAATAGCAATAGTGGCTCTTGGATTGTAGATACAGGAGCCTCCGACCGCATGACTTTTGATTCAACTTTGTTTACATCCAAAAACACTTTACCTCAACCCATTCAAGTCACTTTGCCGTATGGAACCCTACGACTAGTTAAACAAATAGGTCACATTCCCTTGACACCTACTTTAATCCTTAAAAATGTTCTGTATGTGCCAGATTTTAAGTTCAACCTTTTGTCTCTAAATATGTTTCTCAGAGGTCACAACCTTTACATCACCCTCTTCCCTGACAAATGTTTCTTTTAGAACCTTACAACTAGCTTGACTGTGGCCACGGCACTTGAAGATGGTGGACTTTATTTCATAAATCCTTCACCTGGTGGTGGAACATTAATTGCTCTTTTGACTGTTGGAAGTGGCAGCTCCACAAGAGTTTCATATAAAGCATAATTCAAGCCCAATTTTTCTCATAGTTCCTTGAATAACGCAGCATGTACTTTGAAAAACCTTGATGTTCTACATTCTAGATTAGGACATTCTTCTTTGTCCAAGATGCAACACATTCCTTGTTGTGAGAAATTTTTGAGCAATTTCTTTACTTGTGAAACTTGTACTTTGGCAAAGTTTCATAGACTAACCTTTAATAAGAATATCATTTCCACTAAATTTTCTTTTCAACTCATTCATATGGATCTCTGGGGACCATACAAGGTAGCTAATATTTCTGGTGCTCATTATTTCCTTACATTGGTTGATGATTTCAGTACAACTACTTAGACACAACTTTTACAAGATAAAACACAAGCTGTTACAACTATGATTCAGTTTTTCCAAATGGTGTTAACTCAATTTCAGAAAAATATTACCATGAGCAGGACAGATAATGGTATAAAATTTATAAATGGCACTTTATTAGAATTTTTGGCATCAAAAGGTGTTTTGTTGAAAAGGTCCATTGTTAAAACTCCTCAACAGAATGGGGTGGCAGAGAGCAAACACGAACATCTCTTAGACACAGCAAAGGCCATAAGGTTTCATGATGGGTTTCCAAAGAGATTTTGGGGCGAATGTGTCTTGTCTGCAACCTATATTATCAATAAGTTGCCTATGGCCAATCTCCCATGGAAACTCCTTTTGAACTGCTTTATAACGAGACCCTTTCTTATGATGAGTTGAGAACCATAGGCTGTTTATGCTATGCTGTCAAAATAGGAGAAATAGATAAGTTTGAACCTAGAGCTAGGAAATGTGATCTGCTTGGATATTACTTTGGCATCAAAGGTTACAAGTTATATGGTTTGCAAACTAAACAAGTTTTTCACAATAGAGATGTTCTCTTTCATGAAAGTATTTTTCCTTTTAAAATGAGATCGAACAATTCAGGTATAATTGTAGAGGATCCTATCATTGATTCCTTAACTCCTCACCTAGCTCCCGTAACACAAATTCAGGATGATGTTCTTAATGTTCATCAATCATCAAGTTCTTCACATTCTCCTTCCTCACATTCAGATCCAATGTTCTCTTTTTGCACTACTTCTTCACCTACAAATTACACTTGTTCTAATTCAGAGCCTCATTCTTCTGATTCACATAATTTTTTACTTGCATCGTCCTCTAAGAGTAATTCCTCTCCGCCTCCCAGAAGATCAACTACAGCAAAAGCTCCTCCCTCTTGGTTGCAAGATTACATTTGTCCTAAGGCCACCAATTCTAAGTCCACGACACAGTCAATTAGCACATCTCCACCTCCAGCTTTACACAATTTATGTACAACACATAACCTTAATTCTACACTATGTCTTTTATTTCTTACTACAAATTTGGCATATTTGTCTTCCAGTTACGTGGTTTCACTTGCTAATGTTCTACAAATCCATGAGCCTAGTTGCTATGCACATGCAAACTGCACCTATAATGGGTAATGGCTATGAATGAGGAGATTAGGGTTCTTAAAAAAAATGGCACTTGGACTTTGACTTCTTTGCCATATGCTAAGAAGGCTTTGACCTCCAAATAGGTGTATAAGACCAAAATTCAAACCAGATGGCTCTATTGAGAGGCATAAAACTAAGTTTGTTATTAAAGATTTTGAGCAAGTCAAGGACAAGGATTACAAACATACTTTCTCTCCAGTTGCCAAGCTCACTACAGTAAGAGTTTTTATTGCCTTAGCCACTACTAAAGGGTAGCCTCTTCATTAGTTAGACATCAATAATGCTTTCCTACATGGGTTTATTGATGAGGAAGTGTACATGATACCTCCTGAAGCGTGTTTTAAAGCTAAGTTAGGGCAAGTATGTAAACTGGAGGGGTCTTTATATGGTTTGAAACAAGCTTCCAGGTAGTGAAATATGGAGCTGACCGAGTTCCCTACATACTAGGGTTTCAGTCAATCAAACAGTGATTACTCTTTGTTTTCTAGTACTGCACAGGGTAAACATACTTTTATCTTGGTCTATATTGATGATTTGCTTATTTCAGGGATTGATGATGTTGGTATTACTCAGATTGAACAAGCTCTTTATGATGCTTTTACAATCAAAGATTTAGGTTTGGTTAGATATTTTCTTGGTATAGAGATCTCAAGATCCTCAGAAGGAACATTCCTTAACTAGAGAAAATATATTATGGACATATTACAAGATGCTGGGTTGACTGCAGCCAAGCCGACTAAGTTTCCTCTTCCACGAGGTCTCAAACTGTCTATAGAAGTTGGTGACATTATGGCCCAACTTGAACCTTACAGAAGGTTGATAGGACTATTATTATATCTTACACTTGCCAGGCCAGATATCTCTTATGTGGTTCAACATTTGAGCTAGTTTCTGCAACAACCCAGAGTACCTCATTACCAAGCTACCTTTTATGTTTTGAGATATTTGAAAGGAGCATCAAGTAAAGGCCTTTTGTACTCTACAAATTCTAGTCTTCATATGACAGCTTATTGTGATGCATATTGGGAAAATTGTAAGATGTTAGCAAGGTCTTTAACATGTTCCTATATATTCCTAGGTTCTTCCTTAGTTTCTTGGAAGACCAAGAGGCAGAAGACAATAGCAAAATCCTCCACAGAGGCAGAGTATAGGTCCATGTCTGCCACTACTTCAGAGTTGGAGTGGCTGTCATAGTTGTTGCACGATCTATGCATTCCTATTTCCTTACTAATAACTATGTTTTGTGACAACAAGGCAGCATAGCACATAGCTGCTAACATGGTTTTCCATGAACGTACCAAACATCTTCGCATTGATTGTCATTATACTCGAGACAAGGTCTTAGAAGGTTTCTTTTAAAAAGCATATGGTACCTCTAATGAGTAAGTTGCAGACATTATGACAAAACCTCTTAGTGAAGCACAGCATGGATATCTTTGTTCAAGGCTGGGATTGCTGGAGTCTCCACCAATTCCACCTTAAGGGGCGGATGTTAGACATAATGCACGTTTGTTATTTTCTCCTCCACCTCAGCAAGGTTGTTAGTACAACTTAATTATGATTAGTTAGGTGGTTAGCTTGCTGTAAATATCTAGAGGCAGGTTGTCTATAAGTGGCCTTTTACATTCTAGCAGAGATGCTTTTAAGCCATTACAGACATTACTATGATAGAGTCTCACTCTCTAAACTTCTCTCTATCATTTTCTTCTCCCTTTCACTTCCTTTTACCTATCCGTCTAGAACTCCATGAGCCTTAGTAAGAGATGACTAGCTTATGTAGTTGACCTACCTGACATAAAATTTAACTGGTTCTCCGCGATCCTAATATCCGCCATCGACCTGCCCTCAATCACCCTTCCCACAACTTCATTGTGTGACTGAACAATTTTATACCTTATTGCATTTTTCAATATCCCTCTTGTTCTTGTATAAGGGGATAATTGTACTCAACCTTCATTAATGTGATATCTTTGCGGTCCTAAATATAATGTTAAAAAGCTCTGTAAGCCATTCAAGTCCCTTCTCAGCCAAACACTTCTTTCTGCAAGAATACTATTTGGACAGTGATCCAAAAAAAGGAAAAAAAGAAAAACCATGTTTTGTTCTATTGGAGAGCATTATGTGGGATTGTCCCACATTTATAGACTTGAAACCTTGAATATGTTTGTAAGTTAATGAGCTATTCCACTCATTGTAAATTGGTCTTAGGGTGGAACCTCAGTTTGTATGTGTTGTTCCTTTGTTCAAGGTCTGTTTAATATTTCATCCGTCCTAATAAAAAATTGTCTATGTGGGATTGTCAATACTATCTGAACANNNNAGTTTTATATGATAAATCAATGCATGTTTTGATAAATTAATAGTCAAAATTTTACTTTGACATAAAAAATCAAGCCTGGGAAATTTTTTAAGACAGAGCAGTGTATAAAAATTTAATTAATCATAAATGAGCAAAAACAAAGCAAATGTAATAACTGACAATCATAATGTGGCAACCAATTTATTAAAGAAAATAAACTATTTTGATGCTATTTTTTTAAGAAATAAATGAACAATTATATTTGGTTGACTACTCGTGAATATGTTCAATGCCAATGACTCATTTCCAACTGCATACATGGGCTCTTACTGCCACCCCTGTGCATTGCATGAGAGCGAAAGACCGCTTAATATAAAATTCGACATGTGTCTGTATGATTACAGTCCACAATTTTTTTTTGTTTTTTGGGGGGGGGGGG